>CAJQZJ010000309.1:11637990-11661105 GCA_907164525.1 Lophiomys imhausi | reverse complement strand
GTCCCTGAGTTTAGAGGAAATGCTTCAAGCTTCTCTCCATTTAATTTTATGTTGGCTACTGGCTTGCTGTATATTGCCTTTATTATTTCTAGGTATGGTCCTTGTATGCCCATTCTCTCCAGAACTTTTAGCATGAAAGGGTGTTGGATTTTGTCAAATGCTTTTTCTGCATCTAGCGTGATTATCATATGGTTTTTTTCTTTCAACTTGTTTATGTGGTGAATTACATTGATAAACTTTCGTATATTGAACCATCCCTGCATTCCAGGGATGAAACCTACTTGATCATGGTGTATGATACTTTTGATGTGTTCTTGAATTCGGTTTGCTAGTATTTTATTAAGTATTTTTGCATCTATGTTCATGAGGGAGATTGGTCTGAAGTTCTCTTTCTTTGTTGGGTCTTAGTGTGGTTTAGGAATCAGAATGACAGTGGCCTCATAGAATGAGTTTGGGAGTGATCTTTCTGTTTCTATGTGGTGGAAGATTTTGAAAAGTAATGGTGTTAGTTCCTCTTTGAAGTTCCGGTAGAATTCTGTGCTAAAGCCATCTGGCCCTGGGCTTTTTTTGGTTGGGAGATTATTAATGACTGTTTCTATTTCCTTAGGTGTTATTGGGCTGTTTTAGCTGTTAATCTGATTTTGATTTAGTTTTGGTAGGTGGAATTTATCGAGGAAATTGTCCATTTCGCTTAAAAATTCTGGAATTTTTACCCTCATTAATACGAGGACGCAAGAATTGACTCCAAATGAAGCTTGAGCACAATTTTATTATAGTTTAAATGAAAAACACAATGACAAGGAAAATGTAACTCTCAGCAACTGTTTGAATAGAGATGACAGAATCATGCTGCTTGAGTTAAGTGGACATGAAGCTCTGCTACAGAATCCATGCATCCATGCACAGAAAGAATGAAGTCCACTGTGTTATGGAAAGAATACCTAGAAAGGAGGAAAGAAAGGGAAAAGTTGCTCTGTTCTACGTAATTCAGAAAAGCCAAGGGGACTTAAGAAACTGCAATCTACAGCTCTCTAAGTGACTGCACTATGGGCAGAAAGGATAATTGCTCCTTCCACCTCTCTAGTATAATTTAAGATGGACAGACCTTCTGAGGAGTGGCTCCTTGACCAAGTGATTGCTAGCCGACTTGATTAACACAGAAGGGGAGACAATGTTGTATCTCTGCTGGGAGATAAATTCTATTCATTTGGTTAGGTAACAACTTTCCTCTAAAGGGCCTCCAATGCTGTTGTAGTTCATCATTGCCAGCTCCACCTTGGACTGTTAAAATCTCACAATACGTTATCCAAATCTCACAAAACATTATCCACCATTTCTCTGAGATTAAAAAGGCCAGAGCTGAGGTATCTAGAGTCCTACTCAAATAAACATATTACTTCTAGAACATGCCAAGTACAACCCTTGAGAAATCAACATAGGTAGTTAAATTTGTTCATTTACAAATTTCACATATTATCCCTCATACCCTTGGGGATTTGATTTTTTAATTGGTAAGTTGTGGAATAGAATATCTTCTTCTAAAGGACAGTTATAGTTTGAACTTGTTGCCCTATGGCTTCCATAAATAAATTTCACAGTCTCTGCTGTGTATATGGTTAAAAAAATCTTGTCTGTATTCTGGCCAGATCCTATAGGATGTGATCATAAGCATAGGAAAAATATTAAGTGAAAATAAAATTTAATTTCATAGTCTTGTACCACAGTGCATACTGATATTTATTACAGGGTGATCTTGGGAAATTGCTGTATCCTACAGTCAGTTAATGAGCTTCCAATTCTAGCATTTCAGTCCTTTAATTTCTCAGTTACAAGACACTTCAGCAATCATTCTTCTCATGATCCATTCCCTCAAATCACAGAAAGCAGGCTTAGAGAAGGCATGTACCTTGCCTGAGCCCGCAAAGCTTATCAGAACCAAATGAGGGTTCTCTGAGGCTATGGCTAGGTTCCTTGACTCAAGGCAAATGCATTGAAAAGAATTTCAATCAAGAATGGAAATGCCCAGAACTAGGAAGATAACTCCATGGGTAAAGCATTTGCTGTTTCAGTGACTGTCTGATTTTGAATCTTCAGAACTCATAAAAAGCTAGAAACAGCAAATTCTGTCTGAAATTTCAGCACAGGATGGGAGGTAAATTGGAGAAAGGAAAGGCCCCTGAAGCTCACAGGTCAGCCAGCCTGACATTCACAACAATGACAAGAGATTCCCACTCCCTGCTCCATGCTGTTCTTGTCTTTTCTCTGAGTAGCTATTGATAACTGATAGCTGTCAGAGGAGAGAGTCAGTTTTCTCTAAGTATATAGTCTCCCTTGTAGAGACTAGAGAATGGCCACACAACTAAATATAGGTAGTACTAATTAGATTCAATGCGTTTTTCAAAACAATTACATGAAGGCACAAATCTGAATGGTTATGGAATGGTGAGTGAGCCTGGAGAAATTAGAGGAGGAGTGAATATAATAAAAATGCTACATATAAAATTCTCAAAAAAATTAATGAGAGAGAGAGATCCTGACAATGATCTACAGAAAACATTATCCTCTGACTTATGCATAACACACACACACACACACACACACACACACAGAGCCAAGCACACAAGACTGCACTCTCACACATGGACATGCAAACACATGAACATATATGCACTCATATATTTTAGGGAGAATCCCAAGATTGTATCAAGCAAGTAAATTTGGAATTATTTTTTTTCCTTATTTTAATTTATTTTTTATTTCATCAAGTTACATCTCAATCACAATCCCCTCCCTACTCCCCCCTCCAGTCCACCCTCCCACCTTCTTCCCCCTCAACCCCCTATCCTCTTCCCCCTTTTTTTTAAGTTTAAGGTATATCTTTTACCCCCAACAGTTCCCCCTTTCAGTCCAACAAATGGTTCTTTCTCTTACAACAACAACAAATACAATACAAAACAACAGAAATAAATAGGCCACAATTATGAGAGTTATATGGATTAGCATACATTCTCAGTGTCCAGTCCATATGCCTTTGGCACCTGACTTTAACATTCTATTATCTAACCAACTCCATGGCTTTAAAGTTCTGTATCTAACTCAGCTTTCATACTAACTTGCATCACAATTTTAAAAACATCTTCTTAGATCCAGAACACCCTAAACAACTCAAACTTTAACTATGAGACTCTAGCTATCTATTCTTCAACCAACTCAGAGATTAGAGAGGGATAAATATATCTGATTATATATGAATATGCGAAGTACAGGGCCCACAGCTTCCAAAACTAAGAAATGACATACCAGTGGCTGCCTGGACAGTTCCCATTTTCTCCCCATACATTACAGCATCAATCTTCAGCCATTTGGCCCCGTTTCTCTGACAGACATTGATTGTAAAGCAGGAATTATGAAGGACTTGCCAACTCTGTCTTGGCAGAGCTAGGCTGTCGATTTACCTGCTTCCAAGTTTTGTCCTTTTTGGACAGCATTCTGTCTACAGTTGAATCAAGGGGTTTTTCAACCCCTATCTCAAGCCAAGAGATAGGCTTGCCACTAATTCAACCATCTCCCACTGGAAATTCTTTGATGCTCATCTTCTACTTGGAGTAGAATAGGGGGTGCTGTCAGGAGCTGACATGTCTCAATATCAAAAAAACCTTAAGTTAAGAAAACATCTTTGAATGCAATATTCTGAAGATCTCTTGAGGTTTTTGAAGATGCCCTATCTATCTCTTATATTTAGATAAGCAAATGTTGCTTGTCTCTTAGCAACTTGATTTCTGATTAGCTTAGAAAATAACTGTGGTAGACTGTCATAGTACCTAACAAAATGACAAGCTTGCATGACTATTAGTTTGCATTTCTTAATTATCCTAAACAGTTTATGACAGTTGGTAGCAAAGGTTGAAACTTCACATTTCATTTTTAAGCATTACTAGGTACAATACTTTTAAAAAGCATTACCATTAACTTTGTATCAATATACAAAGATCAATACCAATGTGGCCAAATATGATCTTAATTTTGTAACAATATACAAAGATCAATACCTATGTAGCCCAACACAATCTTAAATTTGCATCAATATACAAGGTTCAATACCAATGTGGGCAAATATAATCTTAATTTTGTGTCAATATACAAAGATCAATACAATCTTAATTTTGAATTAATATACAAAGATCAATACCAATTTAACCAAATACAATATTAATTTTCTATCAATGTACAAAGATATAAGGGCATATTCAATAATCTGTCCTTCTTTTCTTGATATTTCCTATATTATGTCTATGTCCCATTTTTTCTCAAGTCTGTTCACTCCTACATAGGAGAGAAAGAAGGATACAGAAAAGAAAAGGAGAGAAGTCCCTGGGTCTAACCTCCAAAACCTATTTAACAAGACCATTTAACATCTTGTAATCTCTTTCCTTAAATAACAAGATTTTCTATTATCCATCAAATGACCAAAGTGGGGGGGAACACCCATCCCACCTTCTGAGGATGGGATGATGCTCTCTTAAAATGACTTTCTGCTGATTTGGGATGTAGTAAACCTGTTAGGGGACCAAATAAGAATGTAAAAATGGTTAAAAATGTTAATAGAATCATTCGATGTTCAGTCCTTTTGTGCTCAGCTATTTAAGGGTCCTAAGAAGTTTGTAGACAGAAGCTTAACTTCAGGGCTTTACTGAAGCTCTGGCTGGAGCAGTCTGTGGAGCTGAACAATCTTACCGATTTTGAGTTGTTGTGGTTATAGACTTTTGAGGAAACAGCCATTGAGGAAGTCTGCAAGGCTGGATCGTCTGGGCTACTTGCCTTCTTTGGTGTCTGATCTGTTTTCTTCTGAGTTTTCCATTGTCCAGTTGTCCCTGGATTCCTTGGATGGATGGTTTAAGTCTCCTGGAAAGATAAAAACAGAGCCCTGCCCTAAACCTAACTCTGGGACACTACCTTTTTTTGGGAGGGGGGTCAGGTAATATTTTTCCTGGAGCAAATTTGTTTTTTGACAATATAAAAAGTATTATCTTTCAATTCGGATTAAAGAAGAAATTATTTTGATATTTTGGAACTAAACAAACAGTGTATATTTTTTGAGTTGATAGCAGCTTAAAAGTATTTTGTTGTTGTTGTTTTTGTTTTGTTTTTTGGTAGACATATAGGACAATTTCATGGTTTGGCATTAAAAAGCAGGTAACAGGTTTAAAATATTGTAAATAAATTAAAGGTTACTGCTGTTCCACCTGATTTTCTAAACCTCCAAGAATTGAAAAATCTTGGAGCTAAGGGAAAATACATGAAATGCATGGTGTTAGCGAATGCCTTTAACTCCAGCAGAGACAGGAGGATCACTATAGAGTTAGTTGTCTTATAAATTCTAGAGTTACAAAAAACAGGGTGCTTATGGTGCACACCCTTAATCCCACCATTTGAGAAGGATACACCCTTAATCCTAACACACTAGAGACAGAAACAGGCAGATCTCAGAGCTCAAGGTCAGACTGACAGAAAACAAGCTCTAAATAGAGAAGAACTTCAATCCAGGGATGGTGGAGCACATCTTTAATCCCATCAGATGGAAACCACATGTCTTTGATCCTAATACTTAGAATGCTGAGATAGGCACAAAGGATTTGGAAGCATTTAAGTTTAAAAGCTACTTAAAAAGGCAGGCTGAAATTCAAACAAATTGTCCTTTGAGATCTCAAAATTTGGAATTACTTTACAACATTTTTCTCCCTGGCTATTTTATTAGAAAATGATTATAATATCACCTATTTAAAAGTAATATGCTACATTCAAATACATTAATGAATCTAATTAAAAAAGAAACAATGTCATGAATTCTTACAAGAATCCAATATAATTAATTACTAGACTATTTATTAACAACTTCATATCTACAAATCAAAATTGAGGCTATAATGATGCCAATGACCACTATGACTGAGGCAAGAAAAAGGACAGCCATGTGGTTTTATTATTATGATAATAATGCAGAAAAGGTCACTTCAAACTAAGTTATTAATTTCATTTCTTCTATAATATTGCTTACACCATGCTTCTGAATCTGTTTTGTGTTGTAAACATGAGTTCGTACATAGGTCAAAGAAATTAGAGGTGTCCAGTGAGGATTCTCAAAGACTTTGCCTACACTGCAATACCAGACATTCTGCTTAATCATTTAATATGCTATCTGAATAAGCTGTTCCTAACATTTAGAAAATACATTTACTTCCCACATGCATGTGTTAGCATTAAATAGCAGAACATATACGGGGGCACTATAGAATGAAAAGAAAAACTTTTTTATACAAAATTTGAGCTTTGACTCACCTTTGTCTTCATGCATTGGCTGCATGTACACATAACTTATTCTGTTTGAATATCATTTTTTCTCCGGACACGGGTAGAGGTAATGCCTACTTTGAAAATTGTAAAGAGCAACAGGAAAGATCCTCAGCAATTTCTCTCTTATTTCTTTTCCTTTCCACTTATTTCCAAAAAAGAAAAACAAACAACTCAAATATCAAAAGAGAGAAAACAAGTCTTGAAAAGGTCACTGGCTAATGATGGAGTTTTTTTTAATTTATTTTTTTATTTCTTCAAGTTACATCTCAATCACAATCCCCTCCCTACTCCCCCCTCCAGTACCACCCTTCCACCCTCTTCCCCCTCAACCCCCCATCCTCTTCCCTTTATTTTTTTAAGTTTAAGGTATAACTTTTCCCCCCCAACAGCTCCCTCTTTCAGTCCAACAACTGGTTCTTTCTTTTATAACAATAAATACAATACAAAACAACAGAAATAAATAGGCCACAATTATGAGAGTTATATGGCTTAGCATACATTCCCAATGTCCAGTCCATATGTATTTGGCACCTGACTTTAACATTCTACTATCTAACCATCTCCATGAGTTTAAAGTTCTATATCCAACTCAACTTTCATCCTAACTTTCATCACAATTCTAAAAACATCTTCTTAGATACAGAACACCCTCTTGATTCCTAAACAACTCAAAATTTAACTAGGAGACTCTAGCTATCTATTCTTCAACCACCTCAGAGACCTGAGAGGGATAAATATATCTGATTATATGAGAAGTGCAGAGCCTGTAGCTTCCAAAAATAAGAAATGACATACCAGTGGCTACCTGGACAGTTCCCATTTTCTCTCCATACATTACAGCATCAATCTTCAGCCGTTTGGCCCCGTTTCTCTGACAGACATTGATTGTAGAGCAAGAATAATGAAGGACTTGTCTACCCTGTCTTGGCAGAGCTAGGCTTACCTGCTTCCAAGTTTTGTCCTTTTTGAGTAGCATTCTATCTACAGTTGAAGCTAATCAGAAATCAAGTTATATTTAGATAAGCAACATTTGCTTATCTAAATATAAGAGATAGATAGGGCAAAAACCTCAAGAGATCTTCAGAATATGGCATTCAAAGATGTTTTCTTAACTTAAGATTTTTAATATCAAGACATGTCAGCTCCTGACAGCACCCCCTATTCTACTTCAAGAAGAAGATGAGCATGGAAGAATCTCCAGTGGGAGATGGTTGAATTAGTGGCAAGTCTATCTCTTGGAGTTTTTTTTTTAATTCATTTAATCTAAAGCCATTTTATTATTTTAATTTCCTGAGAATTTCATAAACTATATTTGTATCACATTTTATCCTGTCCCTCCACACCTCCAAAGTTCTCCCCCACTCCCTACCCACTCAACACCATGTATAGAACTTTAAACTCATGGGGATAGATAGATAAAAATATATTAATGTCAGTTACCAAATATATATGGACTGGACATTGGGAAAGTCCATTAAAAAAAAAGAATTATGAGTTCTGGGAGAAAGGAGAGAGGATGGAGGGTGGGGCTGGAAGGAGTGGAGGGAGGGGAATGCGATGGAGATATAATTTGAAGTAATTCATAAACATTTTTAAAAAGATTCAAAAAATGATCAATAACAAAATTGTCATTGAAAACCTTAAACACAATTTATGTTGGCTAATTGTTAGTGACCATGGGCCTTTCTTTGGAGTGTGGTTGATATACTCACAACACTACATTGAAAATTTGATTTTTCCCTCTCTCAACAGCTTTGTTTAGGTTTGAGATTGTGCAGAACTTGTGCCTACTGTCACAGTCTTGTCAACTTTATATGTGCATCTTCTCTGTTGTGTCTAGAAAAGGTTGTTTCCTTAAAATTGCTCACCACCTGTGACTACTACAATCCTTCTGCCTTCTATTCTGCATAGACCCCTAAGCCTTGGGGGCCTGTGTGATAAAGACATCACATTCAGGGGTGATCACTCTAATGTCTCTCACTCTCTGCACATTTTTTCAGTTCTGAGTCTCTATGTCAATTACTATTTGTTGCAATTAGAAGTTTCCCTGACAAGGGTTAAGAAATGCAATGACTTATAGATATAACAGCCACAAATCATTTTATTGATATGACCATTTATCAGATAATAGTAGTATATATTCCCCCTGAGATCATGACTTATATAGTATCTGGTTCTTGGCCTCATTAACAATATCAGGTATGCATTCTCCTCATTGAGTTGGCTTTAAATACAATTTTTAAAAGTGGTTGAATATTCCTCTGACACTTGTGCTACTATTATGGCCATATTTTAAAGCCATATGTTGTTATATTTCACAGGGTTTGTATCTAGGTGATATTGAGGATTACTTTTCTCCTCCAGTAGTATGCATAGCGCCTTCTAGCATTATGAATGCCATGCAGTAGTCATGAAGCTTACAGTTGAGGAGCAGTTATATTTCTTCATGTTCCATCCTGTAAGTATGTGGTGTCTTCAGCAATAGTCTTAATCTTAAGTTGTAAAGAGTAACCAATAACATTTTCAATAAACACATGTATTTGTAGAGGTTTACATTCAGCTAACTAGCAGAATACAAAATTAATACACAGAAATTAGTAGCCTTCCTACATACAAAAGATACACACACACTGAGAAAGAAATTAGGAAGGTAATACTTTTACAATGGTGTCAAAAATATTTTAGAATAATTCCAACCAACCAAGTGAAAGACTTGTATAATAAAAACTTTAAAACACTGAAGAAAGTAATTGAAGAAGACTTCAAGTGATGATGGTCATAGATTTATAGGATTAATATTGTGTAAATGGTCATCCTACCAGAAGCAATCTGTAGATTCTATGCAACTCTCATTAAAATCCTAACACAGGTCTTCAAAGAAATTGAAAAATGAATCTTAAACTTCAAATGGAAATATGCACATAACCAAAAAAGAAAAACAAATAACAAAACCAAACAAACAAACAAAAGGCAGGGTAGCTTAAACAGATCTGAAAAGTGAAAGAAATAATGGGGATATCACAATCTCAGACTCACAATCTCAGATTTCAAGTTGCATTGCAGAGCTGTAGTAATTGAAAACAAATTGGCACTTGCATAAAAACAGACATGTTGATTGATGGGATCAAACCAAAGACCTGGATATAACTCTACATACCTATAGATAACTGATTTTGCATAAAGAAGCCAAAATGCACAATGGAGAAAAGACAGCATCTTCAATAAATGGTGCTGGTCAAATTGTACAGCTGTATGTAGAATGAAAATAGATCTGTAACTATCACCCAGAATAAAACTCAATGTCAAATGGATCATGGACCTCAACATAATACCTTGATCATAATACCAAGACATAATAGCTTGTATCTGATAGGATAGAAAGTGGGAAATAGGCTTGAACTCATTGGCACATAAAAGGTTTTCTGAACAGGACATCAAAAGCATAGGAATTAAGATGAACAGTTAATATGTGGAACCTCACAAAGCTGAAAAATTGAACAGAAAACAGCACCAACCTTTGAACAAAGAGGCAGCTTACAGAATGGATTTTTAAAATACCATTTTTACATCTAACTAAGGACTGTACTTAAGATATACAAAGAACTCAAAACACTGACCATCATCAAAACACCTAATTTTTAAAATCAAGTGCAGAACTAAATAGAAAGTTCTCAAAAAAATTGAAACCACTTTGAGATTTCATCTTATCCTTAACAGAAAGGCCAAAATCAACTTTAAAAAATTACAACTGAATCTGGCAAAGATGTAGGGCAAGGCAAACAGTCATCTATTGCTGGTGGAAGTGCAAAGCTGTGCAGCCATTATGGAAATCAGTGTGGAGCTTCCTCTAAAGGCTGAAAATAACTCTACCACAAGACCTATCTAAACCAGTCTTGAACATGTACTCAAAAGAGTACATCTTACTGCAGAGATACACGCTCATCTATATTAATGATGCTCTATTTGCAATAGCCAGTAATTTGACTAGATGTCTGTCAGCTGATGAAAACATACAGAGAATATGCTTTATTTTCACAATGGAATGTCATTCACCTGTTAAGAAAACCAAACTGCTGAAGATTGATGATGTAATGTATGGACAGAAATTGGGAACTGTCCAGGCAGCCACTGGTATGTCATTTCTTAGTTTTGGAAGCTGCTGGCCCTGCACTTTCTGTATAATCAGATATATTTATCCCTCTCAGGTCTCTGATGTGGTTGAAGACTAGATAGCTATAGTCTCATAGTTAAATTTTGAGTTGTTTAGGAATCAAGAAGGTGTTCTGGATCTAAGAAGATGTTTTTAAAATTGTGATGTAAGTTAGGATGGAAGCTGAGTTGGATACAGAACTTTAAACTCATGGAGATGGTTAGATAGTAGAATGTTAAAGTCAGTTGCCAAATACGTATGGACTAGACATTGGGAATGTATGCTAAGCCTTATAATTCTCATAATTGTGGCCTAATTATATCTGTTGTTTTGTATCATATTTATTATTATAAGAGAAAGAGCCATTTGTTGGACTGAAAGGGGGGACGTGTTGGGGGAAAAAGATATACCTTAAACTTAAAAAAAAAGGAAGTGGATGGGATGGTTGAGGGGGAAAAGGGTGAGAGGGTGGGACCAGAGGGGAGAGTAGGGAGGGCATTGCGATTGAGATGTAACTTGGAGAAATAAAATATAAATTAAAAAAATTTTAAAAAGAAAACAAAATTATAAAATTTGTAGTTAAATGAATGGAGCTACAATCATCCTGAATAAGGCAGCCTAAACCCACAAAGATAAACATTGCATGTTTTCTCTGATATATAGATATAGATTTTAAATTTTAGATATGTGTGTTCATATAGAATAGCCACAAAGGTTAGGTAGCTAGTAAGGGACCAGGGGCAGAAGGAGATCTTCCGAGGAAGGGGTTATAGGATATAGTGCTATAAAGGGATGAAAGGAAAATTGGATCAAGAGGATTAAATGGCTTGGGGAAATTAAGGGCATGGTAGAGGGAGAAATAAAGGGAAACAAACTGTCACTACAGAACTTTTGAAAAAAAGCCATTTAAAAATTACTTCTTTCTTTTTCTTTTCTGTATCCTTCTTTCTTTCCTATGTAGGAGTGAATAGACGAGAAAAAATGGGACATAGACATAGTATAGGAAAGATCAAGAAAAAAGGACAGATTATTGAATATGCCCTTATACCTTTGTATATTGATGCAAAATTAATATTGAATATGGCTAAATTGGTATTGATCATTGTATATTAATGCAAAATTAAGATTGTATTGGACTACATTGGTATTGATCTTTGTATATTGATACAAAATTAAGATCATATTTGGCCACAATGGTATTGATCCTTGTATATTGATGCAAAATTAAGATTGTATTGGGCTACATAGGTATTGATCTTTGTATATTGGTACAAAATTAAGACCATATTTGGCCACATTGGTATTGATCTTTGTATATTGATACAAAATTAAGGGTAATGCTTCTTAACGGTATTGTACCTAGTAATGCTTAAAAATTAAATGTGAAGTTTTGGCCTTTTGCTACCAACCATCATAAACTGTTTAGGATAATTAAGAAATGCAAACTAATAGTCATGCAAACGTGTCATTGTGTTAGTTACTATGACAGTCTATCACAGTTATTTTCTAAGCTAATCAGAAATCAAGTTGCTAAGAGACAAGCAACATTTGCTTATCTAAATATAAGAGATAGATAGGGCATCTTCAAAAACCTCAAGAGATCTGCAGAATATGGCATTCAAAGATGTTATCTTAAATTAAGATTTTCTTTTTTTTTGATATCGAGACATATCAGCTCCTGACAGCACCCCCTATTCTCCTCCAAGTAGAAGATGAGCATCGAATAATCTCCAGTGGGAGATGGTTGAATTAGTGGCAAGCCTATCTCTTGGCAAGAAAAACCCCTTTCTTCAACTGTAGACAGAATACTGTCCAAAAAGGACAAAATTTGGAAGCAGGTAAGTTGACACCCTAGCTCTGCCAAGACAGGGTAGGTAAGTCCTTCATAATTCCTGCTCTACAATCAATGTCTGTCAGAGAAACGGGGCCAAATGGCTGAAGATTGATGCTGTAATATATGGAGAGAAAATGGGAACTGTCCAGGCAGCCACTGGTATGTCATTTCTTAGTTTTGGAAGCTGTGGGCCCTGCACTTCCTATATAATCAGATATATTTATCCCTCTCAGGTCTCGGAGGTAGTTGAAGAATAGATAGCTAGAGTCTCATAGTTAAATTTTGAGTTGTTTAGGAATCGAGAGGGTGTTCTGGATCTAAGAAGATGTTTTTAAAATTGTGATGAAAGTTAGTATGAAAGCTGAGTTAGATATAGAACTTTAAAATCAAGGAGATGGTTAGATAGTAGAATGTTAAAGTCAGTTGCCAAATACATATGGACTGGACATTGGGAATGTATGCTAAGCCATATAACTCTCATAATTGTGGCCTATTTATTTCTGTTGGTTTGTATTGTATTTATTGTTATTAGAGAAAGAACCATTTGTTGGACTGAAAGGGGGAGCTGTTGGGGGGGGGGGAAGATATACCTTAAACCAAAAAAAAAGAAAGAGTAGAGGATGGGAGGTTGAGGGGGAAGAGGGTGGAAGGGTGGGACAGGAGGGGGAGCAGGGATGGGATTGTGATTGAGATGTAACTTGAAGAAATAAAAATTAAAAAAATAAAAATAAAGTAAAAATGAAAAAAATAAAGAGAGGCACTAAAAATAAAAAAAACATATACTGAGGGCTTTTATGGTGGTTTGAGTGAGATGGTATCTCATAGATTCATGCATTTGGATACTTAGTCTCCAGTTGGTGGTGCTGTTTGGGGGAGGTTATGAAACCTTTAAGAGGTACTGTCTTGCTGGAGAAAGTATGTCACTGGGGATGGGCTTTGAGGGTGTATAGTCTCATTATACTTTCTGCTCTTTCTCTGTCTCTTCTTCCTTTTTTTTAAATAATTTTATAATTTTATATAATTTTAAAATAATTTTATAAACTGTATTGTAAGAAACCTTTCAAATAAGTAAAATTTCCACATGAAAATTAATTGGATCCCAATCTATATAACACTCTGCTTCCTGTGTACAGTTAAAAGTAAGATCAGTGAATATCTTATTTTTCTAATGTGATAAGACACCATGACCAAGTCAACTTACAGAAAAGTAAGTTTATTTGAGACTTGCTTACAATTTCAGAGGGTAGTGTCCATGATCATCATGGTGAGGAACACAACAGCAGGCAGGAGTTATGACACTGTAACTGTAACTGAGAGCTCCTATCTTGAGACCACAACCACAAGGCTGGGGCTGGGGAACCCACACACACACACACACACACACACACACACACACATACACAGAGAGATAGAGATAGAGAGAGAGAGAGAGAGAGACAGACAGACACACAGACAGACAGATAGACAGACAGACAGACAGACAGAGACAGAGAGAGGCAGGCACTGGAATGGCATGGACTTTTGATACCTCAACTCACCCTAGTAACACATGACCTCCAACAAGGCCCTGTCTTCTAATCCTTTCCAAATAGCTCCATTAACTGGGGACCAAGTATTTAAATGCATAAGCCTATGGGCAACCACATAGCCAACTTCCTGTACTGCATGCATGCCATGCCTACCCTACTATTATGGGTTCTAGCCCTTTGGTATCCAAAATAAACTCCTTCTTTCCTAAAAAAATTACTATTGTAGAAGTTTCTTAAAATGTATAGATATTTGAAAGAAATTTAAATGGAGTCATCATATAGTAGGGGAGAGAATGCCCTCACTAGAGATTATAACCTACCAAATGAAACTCACAGTACCGGGAATGGATTTCATCTTTTTATTCATTATTATTTGTTTTTGAAATAAGAAAATAACCATGGCAAGTTTCATGAGATGTAGAAAATGCTAAGGCAAAGTTCTCATTGTTGTCATAGACAAACATGATATGAACAATCCTAAGAAATATTGCTGCCATGATAGTAACCATGTGTCTCTGCAAAGGATTTCCCATTTTTCAAACATATTTTGTTCTTCAGTATGTCACCAACAAGAAACACCCTCATATGCAACACTGTTCTCTCCCATTACTATACAATACTAGTGTGTTTGTGGGTTGGAATTTTTTATTTTAACATCTTTTGATTGGAAACATTTACATGCCACCATGCATTATTTCAGTGGATACATACACATATATAGCCTTGTGATCAGTTCAGGATACCTCACTCATCCATAATCTTGAACATATATTATTTCTTTGTCATGAGAACATTAAAAACATCTCTTCTAGCTCCTTTGTTTTACATTATGTGACATTGTTAACTACATCCGTGCATCAGTGTCATAGTCCACTCAAATGTATTTCTCTGTGTCTATGTCATTTTTCTGGGTAAATAACTTTTGTTCCAGATAAGCCCTCTAATCTATCCAGTCTCTGATAACCACTATTCTTCTCTCTACTTCTATGAGATCATTGTTTTACAGCTCCCCACATGTTAGTTTTTCCACTTCTCTGTCAAAATATCTGAAGTTAAAGGGTTTATTTTGCTTCATAGTTACAGAAGTTTCTTCCCATGGATTTCCATCTCCATTACTTTTTAGGCTTTTGGTGAAGCAGAAACATCAAAATCAGTCCCTAGTGACCTGCCTCTATGGAGTATGTCCCACATCATTATTCTTTAACCTCCAAGCAATGCCACCACATAAAATCATAAGCAAATTTGTTCACTGGCCAGGTCAGGGTGATGCTGTTGCAGTGATTTCTTATCAATCACATTCATCATCTAGGAATCAAACCTTCAACACCTGAGACTTCTAGCGCAATTCCTAACCCACAAAATCAACTAATAGTGTTGTTGAATCATACAGTAGTTCTGTTTTTTTTTAATTTTTGATAAGTTACTGTACTCTTTTCCATAGAAACTGTATAGGTTTAAAGTCTCACTAACAGTATCTCAGAATACACATTTATCCACACCCTCACAAGCAGTTTGTACCATTTGTTTTCCAGACTTTAAAGCTTTAAAGTCATTAATTTTCACTTGGCTTCTGTGTAAATATGAAGCTGAATTTTTAATATAGAAAGAGGAAAACAAATAAACAATATAATCAACTAGTTTAAACAGTTTGGCTCTTAAATAACTTCTATTCTGTATGCTATACTCACTGTTTTACATTTATATATTTATTTGTTTTTTGATTTGTTTGTTTGCCGTGTGTGTGTGTGTGTGTGTGTGTGTGTGTGTGTGTGTGTGTTTCATTACTGG
The DNA here is from genome assembly GCA_907164525.1 of Lophiomys imhausi. Classification (NCBI taxonomy): domain Eukaryota; kingdom Metazoa; phylum Chordata; class Mammalia; order Rodentia; family Muridae; genus Lophiomys; species Lophiomys imhausi. The sequence goes on along the minus strand of CAJQZJ010000309.1, from coordinate 11,645,453 downwards.
GGGGTAGGGGGATGATATTTTCTAAAATATTTGCAAGATCAAGGCAATAGTTTAGCTGTTGTCCCTATTGCTATCTCTTCAAATAGAGACTCCTGCCCACTCATTTACTCTACCCTCTGGTTTTTTTTATGACATTTATCTACTCATGAAGTTAAACCACAGGATTGTTTGTTCACTCATTTATTGACTGTTTCTTACCAGTATGTAAGATCTTTGTCTTTGTCTATCTTTCCAGCACTAATATTGAAACTTATTACAAGTATTAAGTACTCAACCTAAACTCATCAAGTGAGTAAATTTGCTATATATTTCATGTCTTTCTAACATTCTGTAATTTCTATTTGGGTTTACTTTTGGAGTAATTATAAATCCCTTTCTATTAAATTAAAGGAAAGTGTATTCTACAAAGTTGTTATTCTTTCAAAGTGCAAAACATAGTCAATAGTAAAACCCAGTGTGTCTGAGTTCAATTTGTCTCTCCACTGTAGAGAGAAGCAATGTTTTCTTTTTGGTAGGTACACTTTCTTTCCTAGTTTATGTATCCTAGGTACACTGATATACTTATCTCTTACTGGATAAATGAGTGAACATGTTAAGCATATCTCAATTTCAATAATGAGGCTAACTAGATAATTTCAATTCTAATGCCTGCTGCTTCAAATATAAGAACAATATAGCCTTTTCTTCAACATAAATTATGCCAGAATTACCCTGCTTATCTCCTCCACTTCTCTGGTATAGAAGTATTGCTGCTGTGAAAATTCACAGTGCTTTATGAGTAGACAAAAATTTAGTATGGAACATGTTCAATTAGTCATAAGTAAAACATAATTTATCTATGATCTTCCAATGTCCTGGAGTCATGCTGGAATAAGAACTCTGACAGGTAATATTTCAACTCTTAACAAAAGATTCCATTCAGCTTCATCGATGTCAAATGGTCAGAATCATTTTTAACACAAAAGAAGCCTCTGTCTTTCAATTTCAAGTTAAAATATTAGAATAAAATTTTGTCAAAATATTGCCCCACTATATCTTGAGTATTTCTATTATCAGATAAATACCTCATAATAATAAATAAAATTAATTTGGATTTCAGGTTTCATAGGTTTGTGCATTTTGTGAAGTACAGCACTATTATCAACTCCTGCTATATTTGACTACTGATCTTTTTTTTCAATTTATCATGCTTTTTCAGTAAGTTGAGTCTTGTACTTACTGAAAAACAATGGGTAATGGGGATCAAGGACCCTTGATCTTCATTCTTCAGAGTATTTCAAGATAACCTAGACAATTACAAAAATCATCACTCCACTTCCACCACTGTGGGTGGAGTGTATCTCTCTCACTCATTCATGCACATTTAGGACACTAACTTGTTCCAATCAATGGAATTTTAGTGGACAGAATTCAACCCAAAACTTGAAATGAATTTGCCGCACTGGGATTTTCCTTTGAAATTCTGGCTATATTCCTTGCTACTCTAGCCTGGTCTCAGGAAAGCCACAAGGAGAAGAAATCTCAGTTCTGTCACCAGTCCAAAACAGAATTTCCCTGACTGACCAGAGAACTATGATGATAAAATTCAAGAATTGTTTTTTAAGCCAATAAGATACTGTGATTATTTCTAAATAGCAAAACTGACCATATAACCTGTCTTCTGCTGAAAATAAAAGACATTCACATGATGTTCATTATTATGTCCATAGTTGGGGGAAAGGAATCCAATTCAGTATTAAGTAGTTATTAGTTTAATTCTGTATTACTGACTCAGAAATACTGTAGCCTCAGGCAAACTACCTTCAATTTCTTACCTAGAGCATGGAGACAATATATCCCTCACAAATCATAGTGGTATTTAAATGAAATAAATTGTACACATCAACTACTGCATGCCTTGCTCAGCATATACCAGAATCCAGGGACAGATTACCTGCATCCAAATCTAGGCTTTCACATCATCCATCTAGGAATAAAGATATTTTTAAATATTTATTTATTACTTCATGTTACATCTCCATCACAATGTCCTCTTTCCACCCCTCCCAGTCCTGCCCTGGCAGGGGAGACACCATGATCAGGAATAAAGATATTTAAAATGATAAAATTTATTATTCTTTTGGGTTTTTTAGTGTTTATTTATTACTTCAAGTTACATCTCCAACATAGTCCCCTCCCTTAAACCCTCCTGGCCCTACCCTCCCACCCTCTCCTCCTTCTCCCAGAACTCATAATTCTTTTTAATAATTAGGCCACAATTATGAAAATTACAAGTCAAAACATATATTCCCAATGTCCAGTCCACACATACCCAGCAAACAAAATCAATACTCTATTATCCATCTATCTCCATGAGTTTAAAGTCCTATACTATCTCAGTTTCCATCCTAACTTGCATTACCATCTTAAAAACATCTTCTTAGACCTTGAACATCCTTTTGATTCCTAAACAACTTGAAGTTTAACTGTGAGACTATAACTATCTAGGCTTCAATCACATCAGAGACCTGAGAAGGATAAATATGTCCGATTAGACAGGAAGTGCAGAGCCACCAGCTTCCAAAACTAAGAAATGATAGACAACTGGCTGTCTGGACAGTCTCCAATTTCTCTCCATACATTAGAGCATCTATCATCAGCCTCTTGGCCCCATTCCTCTGACAGACTTAATTGTAAAACAGGAATTATGAAGGAGTTGCCTACTCTGCCTTGGAAGATAGGTGGTCTTCAAGAACCTCAAGAGATCTATAGAATAAGGCATTCAAAGATGTTTTCTTAGCTTAAGACTTTTTTGATATTGAGACATGTCAGCTCCTGATAGCACCCTCTATTCTACTCCAAGTAGAGGATGAGCATCGAAGAATCTCCATTTGGAGATGGTTGGATTAGTGGCAAGCTTGTCATTGGGCAAGAAAATCCCTTGCTTCAACTGTAGACAGAATGCTGTCCGAAAAGGACACAACTTGGAAGCAGATATGTTGACAGCCTAGCTCTACCAAAATTTATTACTCTTAAAATATATATTTACTACCTTCCTTTCATAACTATATATGAAAATGTACAGTTATGTATGTATATGAGTAAACATAAAAACACACTTATATCAAAGTGACTCCTTCCACTCCTAGGGATTAGATTTCAGATGTAGTAATATCCCTAAGGCCTGTCAAATCAGAGCACTGAAATGCTTATACCACATGACTGGCATATGTCTAAATGACTGATCAATCAGAATCTTTCTCAAATCTATTCTCAAGCTGGAAATTGAGAGATCTTACTTGTGGTTATATAGTGAACATGCAATAAAAGCCTAGCAATTAACTAGCTATCATAATAAAACATTAGGAAGTCTACTTTACAATGAAGCCAATACAGCAGAGAGAATCAGGGAAATTCCAAGAGGGAAAATTAATTTTTATCACATCATCCAACCTTCTGAATCTGTCTTTGGGCTGTAACAGAATCATTAACAGGAACTGCAATAATTTGAGTCAATGAGCTCTTTTTTGCTTGGGCCAGTTGAGATGGGTACTATTAGCTAAAAAAAAAAAAAAAATGAACAACATGTCTTGTAAATTAAAACTAATTTCTGTGAGTCAAGTTCCCCTAATATATGTAATTGAACAAAAATAGAATTACCTCATCTGTTAAATGAGGTTGTGTCTCACCTAAAACATTCAACCAATGAAGATTAACCATTATCATTAGCACCACCACCACATCTTTATATCTTTTTTTATTTAGCTTTACATTGATTCTTTGTAAATTTCATATTATGCATCCTAATCCCACTCATGTCCCTGTCCCTTCATATCTTCCCACTCCCCTTGCAACCTCCCTGACAAAAGGAAAATACTATCTCATTGTGGAAGCTGTACTATGTCACAGTGTGTCAAACAGTGTAACCTTTTGTCCACACATCTTTACTTGCAAATGGTCATTGCAATGAGTTCTGGTTCAAGGCCACTGGTTTCCGTAACACTATCCATATGAGATCTTCACTGGGATTCTTCTCAGATATCCTGTTGTTGCTCTGTCATGGAGATCCTGCAACTTTGGATTGTAGAATTAGCTAGCCCCCTCATTCATTCCAGCAGTTCATAGATGGGGTAGAAGTTGGGGTGGGTCAACTCAAACCCTGGATCTGGGCTTGGGTAGTAGGTAAGCTGGTCAGCCTACCAGCTCTCTGGCATTACCCTGGCTAGTTCACCCAATATCACACATCTCCCTTTCTCATGCCCTTAGGCTGGTTCATCCACTTCCATGCCAGCAGGGCTAGCCGGACTAGCTCTACTGTGCTGCACATTCAAGGTGCAGGGCCTGCTTTAACAAGTTCTGCAGCCTGTGAGGGAGAGGGACAGCTCCTCTGCTCTCAGAATCCCAGGGTCAACTCTTTTGCCTGCTGTAGGTGGCAAAGGACAAGGGAGAGGGATCCCCCTCCCTCCCTCACCCATGCCACCTCAAGGCAGGCAACTCCCCCTTTCAGTCAAACAAATGGTTCTTTGTGTTATAACAATAAATACAATGCAAAACAACAGAAATAAATAGGCCACAATTATGAGAGTTATATGACTTAGCATACATTTCCAATGTCCAGCCCATACATATTTGGCACTTGATTCCTAAACAACTCAAAATTTAACTATGAGACTCTAGCTATCTATTCTTCAACCACCTCAGAGACTGGAGAAGGATAAATATATCTGATTATATAGGAAGTGCAGGGCCCGCAGCTTCCAAAACTAAGAAATGACATACCAGTGGCTGCCTGGACAGTTCCCATTTTCTCCCCATACATTACAGCATCAATCTTCTGCCTTTTGACCCCGTTTCTCTGACAGACATTGATTGTAAAGCAGGAATTATGAAGGACTTGACTACCCTGTATTGGCAGAGCTAGGCTGTCGACTTACCTGCTTCCAAGTTTTGTCCTTTTTGGACAGCATTCTGTCTACAATTGAAACAAGGGGTTTTTCTTCCCAAGAGACAGGCTTGCCACTAATTCAACCATCTCCCACTGGAGATTCTTCGATGCTCATCTTCTACTTGGAGTAGAATAGGGGGTGCTGTCAGGAGCTGACATTATCCATGTATTTTTAAAAGCCTCAGAGTTTTATCATCTTGTGCAGTTGACTAATTTTATAAATAAGAAAATAGAACTTATTATCTAATGTAGTCATTTCCCAAGGGCAAATCCACAAAGAAGACAATAGGCAATGACCTTTCTCATTGTAATTGAACTAGCTTGGTTATCTTCCATGGAATTCTGTGTGCTTAAGTTAGCCCAACAGAGAAAATATACAAAGAAACCCAAATTTTCTCATATTCCTGTAGTAATAGGGTAGTTAAAATTACTAAAAACTTTTTCTGGGATAATTTTTTTTCTCTTGTTTTTCCCTCCTCTACATAACTAAACCTTCTCAGTCCCTGTAACATCTTTCCTTTTCCAATCTTGTAGTGAAAGTTTCCTGATTTAGTTAGCATCATAATTAAAGTGCCGTTCCCTTGTTATATAACCTGAACTGATACAGCCAAAAAAGTTAAAGACACCTAAGTATAGTTTAGTTGGCTTTCTCCTCAAGTTTCTTCCTAGATACCACAAAGATTATAGTCACCATGTCCTATGTATCTTTGAAAATATTTTGCAAAGAATATGGTAAAAATCCCAAAGAAATGCACCCTTCAAAACAGAGACATTATTATCACAAAAGTGAGAGAACAAAATGTTAAATATGTAATACCCACTAACTTTTTAGAAAGATTGTGAGCCAATTAACATATTAAGTTCAAAGGACATACAGAGAAAAAAGAATGCAATATCAACCCCTATTTCTTTGAATTCCTGCTCTTGAATCTTCTGAAAGAAGAATGAAAAGAAGGAGGAGGATGATGGCAAAAAGGAAGAGAAGGAAGAGGATGCAGATAAGTAGAGAATGGACCGGGCCAAAGTGACAAATGGCAGAAGAGCATTTCAAAGGCAAAAAATCATTTCAAAATTTAAAAAAGAAATTAAAAATTACTTCTTTTCTCCTTTGAGTTTGTATTATTTCCATCCTTCAATTTGAACTTCAGATATTTCTTCCTTCCTATCACTTTACTAATTCAATATTCATCTGTGACCATTCTATTCCCAAACTTCTTGCAACTTGCAAAATTAGGCAAGACAAAAAAAATCTGCCAATATCTTCTTATGTATAGTGTGGGTAATAAGCACTGAGCGTTATGATGTTGATGGTCACTTCTATAATGAGCAAGAATCCCACAGGAGACTAAATCGGGTCATTTTCAGCATAAAACTTAACTCATCTTTTTCTAGTGAAACTTAAATAAGTAAAGGAATTATTAAAAAAAGCTCTCAATATGGTAGGAATATCAGCAAAGACAACAATAATCCAATACAATCCCTCTAGGCTGTATAGAGGGATAACTCTATGATGTCTGTATTTCAGAGGGCTATAAGAAGACTATATATAATTACCCTTTTTATAAGTTTAAGACTACAATGAACATAAAATTCTCAGATAAGAGTACCCTAATAATTGTATGGAGACCCAAGATATGCATTCATTACTCATTCAATTTAACATTTCAAACGATAATGACTTAGAATGAGATTCCTATCCAAAAGACTTTTTAAATATAATATTTTATTAGTTCTTTGAGATTTCATACATGCATTCAATGCATTTTGATTGATGACATTTGCTCCTCATTCTCCCTTCTAATTATTCTCAAACCTACTCTCTCACTTTCATCCTCTCCTCACTTCCAGTCCTTTTATTTTAATAGCCTATGGAATCTAATATATGCCTTGTCCATATATAATCATATATCTGGGAAATTATTTGAACATGGAAAACTTACCAGGGGCTATACTTTAAAGAAAACTTACTCTATAACAGAAACCGTCAACTGCAAATGTTTCTTCAAATAGTGATGAGGGCTCGTGAGGCCCTGCTTCCTCTATTTTTCTTCACACTTCAATGTGGACTGGCTTGATTTTGTGTAAGTATCATACAGGTGACCATAGTTGCTGTGGGTTTATAGGTACAGCAGTCCAGTCACATCTAGATTGTACTGTTTCATTCTGGTCCTTCCTAACCTGTCAAATTTTTTCCACTACTTTTGCATCAATGGTCCCGAGGAATTTAGGGTGTGTGGTATAATGTAGCTCTCACATTTGTGTCTGAGCACTCCACAGATTTTTATTTTCTGCACTTAGAACATTTGTGGTTCTGCATTAACTGACTACCATGTACTGTACAAAGAAATGTCTTTTCTGATGAGGTCTGAGAGCTGTATTAATCCACACAGATATAGAGATATACATATAAAGGGCAGTTTTATACTATTTTTTAGCAAAAATAATAAACGTGGTTTCATCCATGAGGCCTCTGAGGTTCCAAGCCATGAGATATGTCCAGTTCATACATATTTGGCCCCTGACTTTAACCTTCTACCTT
>CAJQZJ010000309.1:11608115-11637096 GCA_907164525.1 Lophiomys imhausi | reverse complement strand
CCACTTTAGCCAAATATACTACTAATTTTGTATCAATATACAAAGGTATAAGGGCATATTCAATAATCTGACCCTTCTTCTTGGTCCTTCCTGTGCTATGTCTATGTCTCAATTTTTCTCAAGTCCGTGCATTCCTACATAGGAGATAAAGAAGGATACAGAAAAGGGAAAGAAGGAATACCCTGAGTCTAACCTCCAAAACCCATTAAACAGGACCATTTAACAACTTGTAATCTCTTCCCCTAAATAACAGAGTTTTCAGTTGTCCTTCAAATAACCAAAAAAGGGGGGGGGCGGAGAAACACCCTCCCCACCATGAGGGCTGTTTATTCAAGCTAAGAGCTTGGACTCTCAACATTCACTGACATAGCAGTTCGAGTTGAGAGCCCCAAATTCCAAAAATACAAGGTATGAAACAGATTTTCTATCATATGATTGGATGAGATTTGGGTAACTAGTCATGTCTATTTCTGATTGGCTCGTTGTTGTTGACTAACCAGCTGTGGTCAGTGTGACCATCAGAAAGTTTGTTTAGACTTTTTGGGTGCTTTCTCAGAGTGAACTGTCTGGTGATGACGGGTTGGGTACATTTTGTTGTTGCTCTGGAACTAGAAGTCAGCTCTGAGTCAAACTTAATACAAAATGGAATCTGTTTTCAAGATGGATTCAGTCAGGCTCCACATGACTAACTCCCACATATTGTTATAAAGCAAGTTTTTCACCTGGCAATCAAAGCTGGTCTAATTTTCATAAAATTTAAATACAAAACTTTATCTTAAGATGTTATGAGGAGTAACCAATTGGTTTGTGATTAGAATTAAGATCATCTCTGAAGGAGGAAATATACAGCAGGAACTGGAATTTTGATCAAGATCTCATGGCTTGGAACCTCAGAGGCCTCATGGATGAAACCATGTTTATTATTTTTGCTAAAAATAGCATAAAACTTCCCCTTATATGTATATCTCTATATCTGTGTGGATTAATACAGCTCTCAGACCTCATCAGAAAAGACATTTCTTTGTACAGTACATGGTAGTCAGTTAATGCAGAACCACAAATGTTCTAAGTGCAGAAAATAAAAATCTGTGGAGTGCTCAGACACAAATGTGAGAGCTACATTATACCTCACACCCTAAATTCCTCGGGACCATTGATGCAAAAGTAATGGAACATCTAATAGGGCCACAAATTCAAAAGAGAAAGTCTAAAATGAGACTTTTGTTGGGAGCAAATGCTGTCACTCAGTTCTCTATGCATTTCAGTGGAGATATAAAGATGCATGTATTATTCCTGAACTTATAAAAGTTTCATTGCTATTTGAATGGTAAGCACGTAAAAAGAATTTATCTCACAAACCAATTCTCTCACTATATCCAGAATGACACTCTTTAACCACTTATCTTTGGTTTTGTTAATGGAGAATCATAGAAGTGTCAGGAACATCCTTGAGTTGGGTCTACTGTTTGAGAAGAGATGTTCTAAATCACAGAGTACTACCCTCAGCCTATCTTGTTGAAAGGGATATCCAACATTAGATAAGGATTGTCTGACTAGTCTTTTGTTTTGTTTTGTTTTTACTATTTATTTATTACATCAATTTACATCTCCATCATAGTCCACTCCCTCAATCCCTCCTGGGGCCACCCTCTCCCCCTTCTCCAACCTATGCTCTAGTGTGGGGCACCTTACATATCACCCCCCTTCAGTTAAGCAGCCATATGAGGGCTAAGAGCTTCCTTTTTCACTGGTGGCTACATGGAAGCTCCACTGGGACAAAGTATCCCACTGAAAAGTAACAAAGTCTATGTTCCTGTTCTAATCAGTCTGCTGGTTGTAGGAGAGTTATCCTGTACCAAATGGCTAAAATCCAGTTATAAGTAAATAAATGCCATGTGCATCTTTCTGGGTGTGGGTTAACTAACTCAGGATGAGCTTTTCTAGTTCCATCCATTTGACAGCAAATTGCTGATTTCCTTGTTTCTGATGGATGAGTGGTATTCCATTCTGTAAACGTACCACAGCATTTTAATCCATTCATCAGTTGAGAGACATCTGGGTTGTTTCAAGTTTCTAGCTATTACAAATAAAGCTGATATGAACATAGTTGAGGAGATGTCCTTGTGGTTTGGTGAGGAATCATTTGGATGTATGCCCAGGAGTGGTGTGGCTGGGTCTTGAGGTAGAGCTATTCCAAGTTTCTAAGATATTGACAGACTGATTTCAGTAGTGGTTGTACAAGTTTGCACTCCCACAAGCAATGCAGGAGTGTTCCCCTTTCTCCACAACCTTGCCAGCATGTGCTATCATTTGAGTTTTTGATCTAAGCGAATCTGACAGATGTGAGATGGAATCTCAGAGTTGTCTTAAGTTGCATTTATCTGATAATTAAGGATGTTGAGCATTTCTTCAAGTATCTCTCTTCCAATAGAGGTTCCTCTTTTGTGAATTCTCGGTTTGGCTCTCTACCCCATTTTTGATTGAGTTATTTGGTTTCTTGATGTTTAATTTTTTGAGTTCTTTATAAATAAGTTCTTTATAAATCTTCATAAAATTACCAACCCCACCTCTGTCAGAAGTGGGGTTGGTAAAGATATTTTCTTAATCTGCAGGTTGTTGTTTTGTACTAGAGACAGTGTCCTTTGCCTTACAGAAGATTTTCAGTCTCATGAAGTCCCATTTATTGATCATTGGTCTTAGAGCCTGAGTTATTTGTATTCTGTTCAGGAAGTGGTCACCTATGCCAATCTGTTTGAGGCTTTTCCCCACTTTCTCTTCTATTAGTTTTAATGTGTCTGGTCTTATGTTAAGGTCTTGGATCCACTTGAACTTAAGTTTTGTACAAGGGGATAAATATGGATCTATTTGCATTCTTTTACATGTTGACATCCAGTTAGAACAGCACCATTTGTTGAAGATGCTGTCCTTTTTCCATTATACAGTTTTGGCTTCTTTGTAAAAATTAAGTGACCATAGGTGTGTGGGTTTATTTCTGGGTCTTCAATTTGATTCTATTGATCAACTTGTCTGTTTATATACCAGTACCCTGATGGTTTTTTTTTTTCTTTTTTACTATTACTCTGTAGTATAGCTTGAAATCTGGGATGTTGATACCTCCAGGTTTTTATTTTTTGTTGTTTTTTTTTATTATAAAGGGCTGATTTAGCTATTCTGAGTTTTTTGTTATTCCATATGAAGTTCAGAATTGTTCTTTTGAGGTTTGTAAAAAGTTGTGTTGGTATTTTGACAGGAATTGCATTGAATCTGTATATTGCTTTTGGTAGGATGGCCATTTTTATTATGTTGATCCTACCTATCCACGAGCATGGGAGATCTTCCCATTTTATAATGTCTTCTTCAATTTCTTTCTTTAAGGACTTGAAGTTCTTGTCATACAGGTCTTTCACTTGCTTGGTTAGAATTACCCCCAGGTAATTTATAATGTTTGTGGCTATTGTGAAGGGTGTTGTTTCCATGATTTCTTTTTCAGCCCATCTTTTGTGTAAAGAGGGACTAATGATCTTATGAATTAATTTTATATCCAGACACCTTGCTGAAGGTGTTTATCAGTTGTAGGAGTTCTCTGGTGTAATTTTTGGGGTCACTTGTGTATAATATCATATCATCTGTGAATAGGGATACTTTGATTTCTTCCTTTCCAAATTGTATCCCCTTGTTCTCCTTTAGTTTTAAAACCCATACTCCAGAAAGTTTGAAAACCTAAGTGAAATGGACAAATTTCTTGATTGATGCCACCTACCAATGTTAAAACAAGAAGAGGCTAATAAATTAAACACTCCTGTAACCCCTAAGGAAATAGAAGCAGTCATTAAAAGTCCCCAAACCAAAAAAAAACAAAAAACAAAAAACCAGGACCAGATGCTATCAGCACAGAATTCTACCAGACCTTCAAAAAGAACTAATACAAATACTCTTCAAACTCTTCCACAAAATAGAAACAGAAGGAACACTGCCAAACTCATTCTATGAGGCCACAGTCACCCTGATACCTAAACCACACAAAGACTCAACAAAGAAAGAGAAATTCAGACCAATTTCCCTCATGAACATAGACATGAAAATACTCAATAAAATATTTGCAACCTGAATCCAAGAACACATCAAAAGTATCATACACCATGATCAAGTAGGCTTCATCCCAGGAATGCAGAGGTGGTCCAACATACCAAAATCCATCAATGTAATCTACCATATAAACAAGCTGAAAGAAAAAAAAAAACTACATGATCATCTCGCTAGATGCTGAAAAAGCATTTGACAGAATCCAACACCACTTCATGCTAAAAATCCTGGAGAGTGCTGGCATATAAGGACCATTCCTAGAAATAATAAAGGCTATATACAGCAAGCCAGTAGTCAAAATCAAATTAAATTGAGAGAAACTTAAAGCATTTATCTAAACTCAGGGACAAGGCAAGGATGCCCACTCTCCTCATATCTCTTCAACATAGTACTTGAAGTTCTTGTCTGGCTAATCTTATGTCAACCTGACTCTCAAACTAGTGTTGTCTGAAAGGAGGGAGCTTAATTGAGAAAACGCCTCTATAAAATCTTGCTGTAAGGCATTTTCTGAACTTGTGATTGATGTGGGAGGTCCCAATCCATTGTGGGTGGTGCCTTCCCTGGACTGGTGGTTCTTGGCTCTACAAGAAAGCATGCTGGGAGGGATAAATATTCATCCCTCTCAGGTCTCTGAGGTGGTTGAAGAATAGATAGCTAGAGTCTCATAGTTAAATTTTGAGTTGTTTAGGAATCAAGAGGGTGTTCTGGATCTAAGAAGATATTTTAAAAATTATGAGGCAAGTTAGTATGAAAGCTGAGTTAGATATAGAACTTTAAACTCATGGAGATGGTTAGATAGTAGAATGTTAAAGTCAGGTGCCAATTACATATGGACTGGACATTGGGAATGTATGCTAAGCCATATAACTCTTATAATTGTGGCCTATTTATTTCTGTTGTTTTTTTTTGTATTGTATTTATAGTTATAAGAAAAAGAACCATTTTTTGGACTGAAAGGGAGAGCTGTTGGGGGGAAAAAGAAATACCTTAAACAAAAAAAAAAAAAGAAGGGAAGAGGTTGGGGGGGTTGAGGTGGAGGAGGGTGGAAGGGTGGGACTGGAGGGGGGAGTAGGGAAGGGATTGTGATTGAGATGTAACTTGAAGAAATAAAAAATAAATTATTAAAAAAATAATAAAATTCAGGAGTAGCAGACAAGGGAATATCACCCTTTTAAAGATGCATTCCAGCTTGTTTTAATAATTTATAAAATATACAACCTCATAAATGCACAAAGTAAAATGCAGCCCACAGAAATGAACTGAGATGGAAATATTGATCCTATAATATTTTTAATAAATGCACTAACAAGGTGTGCCCTCCAAACAAACAAAAAAAAAAAAAAGAAAGCATGCTGGGCAAGCCAAAGGAAGCAAACTAGTAAGCAGTACTCTTCCTGATGCAGGTTCCTGCCCTATTTGAGTTCCTGTCTCAAATTTCTTTAATGATGAGCTGCAATATAGATGTGTAAACCAAATAACCTGTTTCTTCCCCAACTTGCTTTTATGGCTATGGTGTTTAGTCGCAATAATAGAAACTCTAAGTACCACAAGGACCTCACAAGTAGCCATGGAAAACAGAAGATCTTTCAGGAAGAAATTAATTTGATGTGTACCTTTAATCAAGTGTTTAATGGTGACCTTTTTTGATGACTGCCGCTAACTCTCATTTATGGGAAGCTTCAGGATGTCAGAGGAATTTTTTTTTAAAAAAAAGACTAAACACTTCCCTTTTTTAATCCAATTATGTATTATTAATTTCAATGGGATGGAACTGATTGTAGCACAATGCTATGGGATAATATTTATTGTTTGCATTTATATTAAAGGTATATTGTGATAGTGTAAAATGAGAAATGAGTTATAGTTAATAAATTTCTCTATACTTTTCTGTAGAAATATACAAAAACATATCCACAAACAAAACAAATCCAGTTTTATTTGCTTACCCTTAGTTTCATCTATAATTGTCATTAAACTTATTATTTCAATGTTCTGTGCAGCACCCTCAATTTGGCAAGTGGTTTGGTTTGGTTTATATATAAATATATGTGATATTTATATGTAAACTTCTTTATCCAAATACCTGTTGATGGTCTGTAAGATGACTGTTTTGAGCAAAATTTTGGATGACCTTAAAACAGTTACTATTTATGTCCCTCTAATATTGATCATAACTAATAAATATTATGGCTACATTTATTAATACATTGTGATTGATGATTTCTTTATTTAACTGTTATGCCATCTACAAGCTAAATTTATTTGGAAATTAATGTATTGTCTTCCCAAATGTAAGTTGTGTGTACCTCATTTCCTCTTCCTACTAGGTTTTAAATCTTAATTAGAATACTTAGAAATTCTTGAACAAGTACCTGGTTTTTTATCCACCCCACAGAAGGATATCATTTGATAAATGTGTTAAAGTTAAGATGCCCAATTCCTTACCATTATTAATTAAACTGACCATAAATATAAAATATAGTATAAATATAGGATGTGGGATGAGTATGATTCTTCACGTATTATAGTGAATTCTTCTCAAAACTATATATATATATATATATATATATATAATACTCTGGGCAATTTATACTATGATTAACACAGGTTTAAGGCATTTTTCATAATAAATAACTCTCAATATAAACATGAGTCAAAAAATAAAAACAAAACAAACTTGAATCCTGCTACATTATGTGGCACTGTGTCTCTAGAACTGAAAATTCTACAAAGAACTTTTTATCCAAGAAACTTACCACAGTATTTGTCATATCCAAGAGTCTTCTGCAGAAGAAGATCTTGAATAACACTAGATCACAGGAAAGAAATAGTGTACATGAACATGATTGTGCATTTGACTTTAAGCTTCCTAGCAGAGAAAACACAAACAAACAAACCAACAGTTACTACTCCACTTCCTTCTTAATAATTTCCTGGAATTTACCTGATCAGATTTTCCCTCTATCATCTCCTACCTTGTCCATATATGTTTCACCACAGTTCATATTTCTAATACTGTTCTTACAAAAAGTAGAAGCACTGCTATTATTGTAGTTTATTGGTTAATTCAACTTCAAATAAAATGTTTAACCCTAAAACAAATGAGTGTTTAAAATAGTCTAAATTCTTAGCCCATTGATGTCTGAAATAAAACTTCTGCAATCAAAAGTAAGAAAGTACCATCATATATTTTGGAAATTATTAGTCATAATTGTTTTTTTAATGTTTGAATAAGATGAAGACTGAGGAAGGTTCATGCATTACTGAGGGTGTGCAAGTCATAAATGAGAAGAGTCTGGAGGAGGACCAAAAATGGAAAGGGTCTTTCTACCAAGCACTTCCCTAATTTTCCACATATCTTTACATGTGTGTATGTGTTCTTGCGTGCGTGCGTGCATGCGTGTGTGTGTGTGTGTGTGTGTGTGTGTGTGTGTGTGTGTGTGTGTATAGCAGGAGGAAAGTGCCAGATTCCCTTAGGCCAGAAGTACAGGCAGTTGTGAGTCACATGACATAGATACTGCTAACTAAATTGGAGTCCCTCTCAAGACCAGTAAACACTTCTTAGTGAACTTTTATTTTTCTTATTTTTATGAATTTACATTTTGATTATTTTATACAGTATATAACACTCTTATAAGACTCATCCATCCAGCTTCATATCCTTTTACCACCTCTACCAAACCCCTTCCTCCCACCAGGCCCCCATCTTATTTTAGTGTCTTTGCTTTTAAATTTATGAGCTGAAATAATTTGAGGTAGACTAGAATAGGATTATTCTACTGATGGGAAAATAAATTAGTCCTCTTAGCCCACCAATCTTTTCTGGGAGAAAAAGATATATAAGTAAAATAGAACATGTGTTCACATACATTAAAATCAAAGAAATTTATTAAATGAAGATTTCCCTTATTTCATGATCACAATTCTGTCCTGCATTTCAGTGAAACAATTAAATTACTCAGTTCATGAAAATTACTTTGCACAATACCTGATAGTACACGTATATGTTCTCCAATGTCTCTAGGAAGCCGTGATGAAAACGCAATGTTTTCTAGAAGTAGCCCAGGGAATGGGCCGTCTAGTGTTACAGCAACTGACTCCCAACAATGCCCTGCTTGCCCTGTGTCACCATATATCTCTGTGTAGCTTTCTTTCAGACAGTATATATGACAGTGACAGTGACAGGTGTGATTCAGACAGCATTTTTCTCCATGCTTGGATTCCCAGTTTTCAAAGGTAAGTAAGGGCTGGTGAGATGGTGCAATGGATAATGGTGTTTGCCACTCAAGTCTGATGAACTGAGTTCAATCCCTAGATCTGTTGCCAATTTTGAGGTGTTCTGTGATATTGAAGCATTCAGTGTAGTATTGAGAGATAGAAGGAATGTGCAAAAAATTAAAAACACAAAGAAAAAAAGAAAGGGGAAAAGGTATTTGAACAATAAAGACAATAAGATCTAAGTAAGTCCTGTCCTGATTCTGGCAGCCACAAGTCAGCTAAGTACAGGCTTAACCATAAGTAAGAGCTCTTCAGGTAAAGAGTAAGTCCTCTCCAGGAAGGTCTGGGTTTTGGTTGCTTGTTTATTTGTTTGTTTGTTTTTAAAACAGTTCTTGTTTTCAGTATGAGAAATATTTTTCCTTCCCAAAACACGTTAAGTAAACACCGTATGAAGGTAATACTTCAACACAGTGGCTTCAGGCTAAGAAATACTCCAAAATTTACTTGATACTGAAGTTCCCATTTAGAGATTCTCATGAAGAATAAATTGAATAGAGCTGTATTTGGAATTAACTTAAATTATCTGGCTTTAAATATAGATGCTGAGAGAGATAATAAGAGATCCCTACCTAAGGCACCAGTTTCTTCAGTATATGTCCTATTCACATGCTTTTAGGACCACTAGATTAACAAATCCAGAGGTTAGTAGAGAATTAACCAACAGTTTCTCATTCTGATGCAATTCTTATTTTGATGAACCAGTGAAAATGTAAAATCTGCTTCTGAGCCTACTGGTCAAATTTAAGTGTAGATAATAAAAAGGAAGACAACTGGTTGCAAAGGAACTAAAATTTTGAGAGTTTCTGTATGTGCTCTTTGGAGAAAAATGAGAATGGGGATTTTCTTTCAGTATGGAGGGATTTCTATGCAAGGAGTATGTTTAGTGTATTTTATGGTCAAAATCACCACAAGCCCCCTTGAAGATAATGACTTGAAAAATGAACTTCCAAAGAGTACTTCTCTACACCTTCATTACTTGATCCTTAAGTTAATACTTAACCTTTGTTACAGTCAATTTTACATACATCGCAAGCTAATTTGCTTTCTAAGTGTTGCTTATGTCTTATGAAACCTCTTTTCATTATTCAATTGATGTGTTTTTCTATCTTTGAAAACTGTTTTCTTAGATTAGAATGCATAGCATCATAATTTCTCCATTAAAACTAATAGAACCTTATTTGTATTTATATTTAATAGCTCTTCAGTTAGAGGAAGGTTATCAGGGATGGATTAAGATCATTAGAAGAATGACCTTTCAGAAGCCCTCCTTCTTTTCAAAATCTCTCTGGCCCTGTGGGTACATATTATCTCTATTACTGTTTTTATTATCCTCCTTATCACTGGTGTTATTATTATCATCATAATTACTTTCATTTTAATCATAATTCCCAAGTTAGGAAATTGAAGCAGTAAGTAGTTTGGGTACTTACCTAAAACTGCATAGCAAAAAGTGACAGCTGGGATTATAACCCAAATCTACCTGTCTCGAGGGCCAGTGACAACAGGCATAGATCAACATGAGCAAACACAAAGTTACACACCAGAAAAACTGAATATGGTAGTGTGTGCCAGTAATCCCAACACTGAGGAGTCTAGAGTAGGGTAACTGTGAATTATAGGATAGGCTGGACTTAGTAAACAAGAGCTTACCTCAAAAGACAAAAGAAAAGAAAAGAATAGTTACAGGACACTATTCATATTTTGATAACTCACTGATGAAACATTAAAATCTCATAGCATACAGGGCCAGAAATATTTGACTCAATGGTTAACAGTACTTGCCAAGGAAGCTGATGACCTGAATTTAATCTCTAGGACTCAAGTAGTGGGAGGAAAGAACAGACATCTCTGGCTTGATTCTGATTTCCAAGAGTGAGTCATGGCACACTCACACCTACACATAAGCACATATGCTTACACACAAAATTAATAAATAGATTTTTAAAGATATATAATATAATGTAAAGTGAAACTAATATAAACATAACTAAAAATTCTGGTGGCCCTGTATCTGTTCTATGAAGGACAGCCCAATGAGGAAAAATACAAAAAAAAATCACAAACAAGTTAAACAAAGCACTTTCTTTTCTGTGTACTTTACATACTTAAGTTTTTATATGAGACTTTATTAGAGAAAAAGGGGTATTGAACCAGGAAGGGTGCTACACGTTTCTAATCTCAGGACTCAGTAGCCAGGGGTGAGCAAATCTTTAATGTATCTACATAATGAGTTCCATATCAGCCAGAACTACGTGGTAAGATCTTATCTAAAACAAAACAAAAACTTCTTCACTACATAATACTTTACCAAAAAAAAAAAAAAAAAGAAATTAGGATGTCATCTTTTTAAATGAAATGTGGGAATCCACTCTGAAAGGCTCACTTCTTTGACTCTGTGTAGCTTACAAAACAAAACCACGTTCACCCTGGGTGTACCCAGTGATAGCTAACAACTAGTTTTGAGATATTTTATCCGGACTGCACATTTTCTGAGTGTTTAAAATATTTTAGGACTGGGTGTTCTAATTCATCATGTCAGTCACATTTTAATTGAATCACTTTATATTGGAGGCAAGTATTTCAGGGTCTAATATAAGCTACAAATCTCTCTCAAGGAAAAGCTCATATCCCCATACATTACCCATGTAGACTCATACATGACTGGATGAATGCACAGGTGTGTGTACTGAGGCATGTTGTTTAAGTCCTCAGACACATCAGCAGGAATAGGCTGTGCTTTGTGTATGCAATGGTAGGTTAACACTGGATTGTATCTGATCTGCACCTGTTCCAACGGTGAAGAAACAGCTCTTTCTTTTTTAACTTCAAATTTTAGTTTTTATTTTACGTCCTAATCATTGCCCCCTCCTTCCTCTCCTCTAGGTCTGCCCTCCCGCCCCTTTTCTCCTGAAGCAACCTCCTCTTCTCCACAGAGATGGGAGCCCTCTTCCTCCCCTTCCCCTACCTTCCCACACCAGCATATTGAGTCACACTAGGTCTGAGTGCTTCCTCTTCCACTGAAGCCAGGCACCACAGCTACACTGAGGGGAAGAGGCTCACAGATTCTGAACCACAATTCAAAGGACATGAATGAACTGGCCATAGGCCCCCTACACATTTGTAACTGATGGACAGGTTGGTCCTCATGTGGGCCCCTAGCAAGTAGAGTCAGGGGTATCTCTGACAAGGACTATGAAACAGCTCTTCTTAAAAAGGTTCAAGTAGCTGACCTTGACATCTTAAACGATTTAATTTACCTATCTTTCTAATGCAAATGCAATTATTCTCAAACATGCCTTATTCTTCCTGCAAATTTTGAACAATTATGATTTTTAATTCCTTATCTATACAAACCGGTGTGTCATTCTCAGAATGCATAGCTATTATTTTATCAATCCTTCTTTGTCCTTGAAAAAGTATCTTGTTACTATCTTCTCCCACTACCCCTTCTCTCTCTCTCTCTCTCTCTCTCTCTCTCTGTGTGTGTGTGTGTGTGTGTGTGTGTGTGTGTGTTATGTACATATGTGGTAAATGTTTGTGCAGGTTTACTTGACTGCTTGTTTTTGTAGAGACCTGTAGGTAGCATGAGGTCAGGTCTATTTCTTTCTACCTAATTTTTTAAGACAGGATCTTTCACTGAACCTGGAGCTCACCATATGATTAAACTGACCAATCAGTGAACCTCTGGAATCCTCCTATAATTAACCTTCAGAACAGAGTTGATAGTCAGGGCTTTTACCAGGTGGGCATTGAGGAATGAAACCCATATCCTAATGTCTGTACAGCAAGAACTTGAGCTATCTTTCCATTTTATGCCCTAATTCTTGATAGGTGAGCCAAGTGGAAGGTAGTATCTTTTTATTTGTAGTTTGGTGTGAATGTAGAAATTTGCTGATCAATTCACTAGTGAGAAAAAAAATCATTATGGCAAAATAAATAAATAAATAACAAAAACAAAACAAAACAAAAAAACCTTGTAAAGAATACCTATTCAGAATCAAGAAATGATGCATCCTTGTGAGAGTGCTTTAAAAATGCTCCTTTGTGCAAGGGAAAAGTTTAGAGGTGTTCTTACTTATATCATCTAAATCAAAAACCTTATTTCTCTTTCCCTTGCATTATTCTTTGGAGACACACCATTACTCTTCTACCCTTTCTGGATATATTCCCCACATAGCCCTTAAAAAGCAAGATACTGCTTTAATTTTTCAGGTGCTATAATTACTTGCATAGTTTCCTATGCTCAGTAAGTTTCCTCCAACTGTTTAAACTGTATACAACTTCTCCTTCTAGCCCATTAGATCCCCTTTCCATGTCACCAAGCTAAGCACCAGGTCACATTTTTTTTTTTTTTTGACTGCCATAGCATTAATTCACTGTGTGCTTTCCTTAGTTCCTATTCTTCAAAAGAAAAAGAACAGTAGAAATTATGTAATTTGTCATGACATCTGGAGCATCTTTTACTGCACACTTCCTTTATGAGTGTTATATTTTTATTTCAAGCTATTAGCATCTTTATACTGCTTTTAAAAATAACATCAGTATTATTTAGAACAAGACAGTCTATATTACTTTCACGCCAAGTAGAGAATTTAATGAGAAGTAACTTCCTTTAGTCAACCCAAACACCAAACATCTCCCCTGCTGAGCTGACTAACTTGATGTTAATAGGATTAGGTTTGGCAAGAACCTGCATGTCTACGCTTTAATCTCTAGGTAGAATATATACAGAACAAATCAAGCTACCTTCTGTTACCATGAACCATGTACAGGAAGTGAAAGTTCTTCAGAGGACAAAGCAGTATGCCAAGAGGTAGATGCTGAATAGTCAAGAAAAAAAGATCAAAAGTCTTCCATAAAAACCATGGCAACTGACACATGTATATTTCATGTTATGCTCATCCAACCATTAACAATAGTTATTATTGTAAGGAATATGAGTAACTAACAAGGAATTTGTCCAAAACTAGGGAGTTTGGTTCATCTATGATTTGTCTTTTACTACAGACTTCACAAGGTAAGCTATGTTTCTTTAACTGAATATATGTTAACTTTATAATTCAGTTTTTAAATTTATTGGGAGTGGGTAAAAGCTACTACTTCTGATATTCTAAAGTACAGGATATGTAGCAATTATTTAATCAACCCCATTTATTCTTTAAATGATATCTTGGAGTATAAAGATAGATTCATCTAATCCAGAAACAAAAGCAGAATATTCTTTTTGCCGTGATGTAATAGATGTAATATTGTTTTTGTTGATCCAAAGAATATTATGAAATGTGATGTGATTCAAAGAATATTATGAGATTATGTCAGTATACAAGGAAAATGATTTGATTTGACAACCTAAATCCACTAGAGTCTAGAAAAAGAGAAAAAAAAAAGATGCTATGTTTGGGAGAACTGAAGAAGAATCACAGATGTGAAAAGATGACAGAATTGCCAGCCATATTGCCACCCACCTGAAAAAAAAAAAGGATTATCAACTGATAAAAGCTGAGTTTTATGATGTTTCTTAAGTGAATTTTCAAATGAAAAGTAAAATTGCATGTATCAACCTAATCTATATAAAACTGAGAATCTACTAAGTCTAGAGATGATAATCATGAATGTTACAGAACTTAAACATTGATCTTATGAAATTGTTTGTTTGTTTTTATATTTGGTTTGTTTTACTTTGCTTTATTTTTATATGCCCGTTTGTTTCTAATGAGTGTGGATTTGGGTGGGGGTGATGGGAAGGTCCAGAAGGAGAAGAAACCATGACCAGAATACACTGAATGAAAAAATTCTATTTCCAATAAAAAACACTCATAATTTATCAAAGCATCTTAATTCATAGTAAAATAAAGGAGAGATTCTCCATACCTCTTTATAGTTCAGGGATATAATTCATAGATTATTTCCAAGACTATGATAAATCATTAGTAATGAAGCAATAGGAGATAGAGAGCATCTTCATATTTCTTATCCATAAATCTTTCTTGAGAGGAATGATGCATTTTGTCAGATATTATACTAATAGTAGGCTCCAGTTTCTCTACACGACAGTTGTTGAGAGAAGTAGATGGGATTCCCTGTCAGAGGCACACCCAGAAAACCCGCAACAAGACATCTTCTCCTCAAATTTGAAGACTATTATGTGCAAATGAACTTATCATTTTACATGCTTGGTAAAAATTTACCAGTCCCTGGGGAGACTATCTTTTATGATCATTCTTAGAGTTATGTCTGCAACTCATTTACTTCATTTGTGAGAGAGCTTAGGCAAATTACTTTTAACTTCATGGGCTTTCTGTTATCTTCATTTGACAACGAGAACTATTAAAACACATAAGACTGATCAGGGTTCTTATGACATAGTATATGTAAAATCTTGGCTACAGAGAGTTTCTGGAGTTGAAGAAACAATGTAAAGCAGGAAACATTGTTATGCCTTGCTTCATGATGAAATTTCCTACTCTCCTAATCCCCAGGGAAATTTTTTATCCCTGATAAATTCAGGAAATGTATGCAAAGCAGATAATGTTCAGCTGACACGTGTCCATGTGTGGAGTCTCTCCAGAATTCCAATGATTATATATCATATATAGCCCATCTATCTAAACATTCTATTTTAAGTGGAATTTTGGTGAACTGAGGTGGAAATATGGTTCTCTGCTCATCATGGGACAAGTAAGATGAATCATATACCAACAAATGTTATAAAATTCACAGAATATTACAATTGTAAAGTGAATAAAGTAATATTTTGTAACATTACTTTTAATGTATGAGATAATAGAAACCCAGACTCCCATTTCTTCAACCTTTTAAGGTAGAGACAAGACCTAAATCAGAAATTCCAGATTTATGGAAGTTTATACTGCCATAGTTTTAAACTGTTCCCACCCTTACCATCACATTTCAACTATGGAACGTACTGCAAAATTAGATATCAGTCAACTTAAGGTAAAATTTTTGGAAACGAAAAAACAAAAACGAAAAGCCAATGAAAAATGAATGAATTAAGTAACAGGACTTGACCTGTTCTCAGGTGAATTTAATCTTTTCTCCAGGGCCGTATTGCTTTCCTCCCTCAGTTAGCTTGCCTTTTAAACTAATTTTGTAACATGTGAGGTGACTATTTTAATTTTCCAATTTGTAAGTCCCTTTCCATTTTCCAGATCATTAACATTTAAGAAGTTCTGATCATCCTTCTTGAGAGTTTTTAGAGTAATTAAAGGAAGTCCTCCGGAAGGTCCTTGACCTTAGGTAGTACTTGTGCAATATTCAGACCATCGCTAGGCTCAAGGGCCTGTTCAGTATCCCACCACCATTGCAGAACCTTACAGCACATACTTCCACTCACTAAACAACAGAGATTAAATGCTCACACTGTGTCAAGCACCATGGTCATTGCTGAGTTAATGTACTGTCTGTGGAAATAAATGACAATTACAATGTCTTCTAATAAAACCTTCATTAAAAGCAAAACATTTACTAGATTCTATGTGAACTCAATGTGATAGAGTCAGACAAGGAAACATCCTAGCAGAAGACAATTACATTTATATGACATACCAAGTATAAGTCACAGAAAGGCCAGGATTTACATGGCTCTCTGTGTGCCCCAAGGGAGCATGGCATTCTAAACCAATAAAATAATAAATTCCCAGCAGCAGTGAACTGTACTCTGTCCCCTGTGCTCCACTTTCTGAACCACAACTGCATTCCCAAGGGCCTACTGACATCAGGGACAGTCAGGTAGGAGCCTGCCCCAGGTCACTTGCCAGACAGGTGTCCTCAAGGCACACTTAACATCAGTAAATTTCACTCAGATGGCAAAAGACCAGCATAAAAACACGATCAGCAAGACCCAGCCCACTATGGCACCACCAGAACCCAGCTATCCTACCACAGCAAGCTCTGGATAACCTAACATAGCTGTGCACAAGAAAATGACCCTAAACCTAATCTTATGAAGATGATAGAGGCCATTAAAGAAGAAATGAATAAATCCCCTAAAGAAATATAGTAAAATTCAATCGAATAGTTGAAGGAAATGAATAAAACTGTTCAAGGCCAGAAATGAAAATAGAAGCAATAAATAAAACACAAACCGAGGGAATCCTAGAGATGGAAAGCCTAGGTAAGAGAACAGAAACTACAGGCACAAGAATCACCAACAGAATACAAGAGATGGAAGAAAGAATCTCAGGCATAGAAGATAACAATAGAAGAAATAGATGCATCCATCAAAGAAAAGGTTAAGTCTAAAAAGATCCTGACACAAAACATCCAGAAAATCGGAAAAACTATGAAAAACAAAACAGACTAAGAGTAATAGGACTAGAAGAAGGAGAAGATTCCCAGATGCAAGGACCAGAAAATATTTCAACAGAATCATAGAAGAAAATTTCCCTAACCTAAAGAAAGAGATGACTATAAATGTACAAGAAGCTTACAAAACACCAAATAGATTGGACAGAAAAAAAAGAAAGAAAGAAAAGAAAAAAGAAAATCTTCCCATCCTTTAATAATCAAAACAGCTTCCAAAACTAAGAAATGACAGACAACTGGATTCCTAGACAGTCCCCGATTTCTCTCCATACATTAGAGCATCAATCTTCAGCCTCTTAGCCCAGTATCTCTGACAGACATTAATTGTAAAGCAGCAATTATGAAGGACTTGACTACCCTATCTTGGCAGAGATAGGCTATCGACTTACCTGCTTCCAAGTTTTGTCCTTTTCGGACAGCATTCTGTCTACAGTTGAAGCAAAGGATTTTTCTTGCCCAGTGGCAGGCGTGACAGTAATACAACCATCTCCAAATGGAGATTCTTCAATGCTCATCCTCTATTCAGAGCTGACATGTCTCAATATAAAAAAATATTAAGTTAAGAAACTTTCTTGGAATGTCAAATTCTACAGATCTCTTGAGGTTTTTGAAGACCATCTATCTATCTCCCTATATTTGGAAAAGCAAATGTTGCTTGTCTCTTAGCAACTTGATTTCCAGTTAACAGAAAACATCTGTGATAAACTATGCTAGTACCTAACCAAATAAAATGTTTGAATGACTATTAGTTTGCATTTCTTAAGTATCCTAAACAGTTTGTGACAGTTGCTATCAATGGGCCACAACTTCACATTGCATTAGTTTTGGAAGCTGCTGGTTCTGCACTTCTTATATAATCAGATATATTTATCCTTCTCAGGTCTCTGGTATGGTTGAAGACTAGATAGTTATAGTCTCACAGTTAAATTTTAAGCTGTTTGAGAATTAAAGGATGTTCTATGTATAGGAAGATGTTTTAAGTTGGTAATGCAAATTAAGATGGAAAATCAGTTAGATAGAACTTTAAACTCATGGAGATGGATAGGTAATAGACTATTAATATCAGTTGCAGAAAAAGTGTGGACTGGACACTGGGAAACTATGTTATTCCTTATAATTTTCATAATTGTGAACTACTTATTAAAAAAAGAATTATGAGTTCTGGGAGAACAGGAGAGGGTGGAAGGGTTGGGCTGGGAGGGGTTGAGGGAGGGGACTGTAATGGAGATGTAACTTGAAGAGTAGATAAACATTAAAAAAATAATCAAAACACTAAATGTCCAGAACAAAGAAAGAATATTAAAAGCTGCTGGGAAAAAGACCAAGGAACATATAAAGTCTCAACAGAGACTTTAAAAGCCAGAAGGCCCTGATCTTATAGTCTCTAAGAGACCACAGATGTAAGCCCAGACTACTATACACAGCAAAACTATCAATGACCATAGATGGGGAGAAAACAACATATTCCATGACAAAACCAAAGTTAACCAATATATCTCCAAATTCCAACCCTACTGAAGATTATAGAAGGAAAACATCAAGTCAAAGAGGTTAACCACACTCACGAAGACACAGGAAATAAATAATTTCATACCAACAAAACCAAAAGAAGGGAAATACACACACACACACACACACACACACACACACACACACACACACATACACTCTACCACCACCCACATCAAAATAAGAGGAGCCCACTCCTGACACTATTAATAATATTCTGCCCTACTTGCAAACATAAACCTAACATAACTGTCATCTGAGAGGCTTCACCCAGCAACTAATGGAGACATGCAAAGACCAACAGCCAGACATTAAATGAAGTTTAGGGAATTCTGTGAAAGAGAAAGGGGGGGGGGTTGAAGGTGCCAGAAGGTCAGGGACACCACAAGGAAACCTACAGAATCAACTAATATGTGCTTACAGAAACTGAACTGCCAACCAGAGAGCATGTATGGCATGGACCTAGGCCCTCTGCACGTATATAGAAGTTGTGCAGCCTGGGCTTCATGTGGGACTCCTAAACCAGGGGCAAGGGCTGTCTCTGACCACAGTCTGCCTTTTGGTTCCCTTTCCCCTAACTGGGCTGCCTTGTCTAGCCTAAATAGGAGAAGATTCACTTACCGCTACTTGATAAGTAGCAAGGCTGGTTGACATCGATGGGAGGCCTCCCCTTTTCTGAGGAGAACTGGAGAAGGGGTGAATGGAGGGAGGGAAGGGGAGAAAAAGAATAATAAAAAATAATAAATTCTCGTTATTCTGATTCTAAATGCTTCAAACTCTTTGCACATCTCTATTCTAATGCCATCATAGTTATCCAGTAATGCTACCAGAATCATCCTTGCACCCATCCTCTCTCATCAAGATGATCTTAAGTATTATCCATGTGTCCAGTTTTGCTAACTAAAATTCACTTTTCTCCTAGCATCTAGGAATATTTTTGCATGATGATGTTGAAGATGATAATGATAATGACTGTGTGTGTGTATGTGTGCACATGCCATGCATGTGCTCCTCAGACACATGCAGAAGACAGCACATGAACATAAGTCAGAGTACAATGTCTAGGACCATCACGAGTTTCTGGGATAGACCTGACAGGCTGACAGGTCAAGCACTGACCTGTTAAGCCATGTCACCAGCATCTAGAGTTGTTTCATATAGAACTTAAACCCTTCCTTACAATTGGGATGTAAAGTGAATAAATAAATACACTCATTTTTAAAAAAAAGAATTATTTGATATGCCCTACCAGATTCTATGATCCAGCACTTAAACTAAACTCCAAACCTTACCTCTTATTCTCCTCTCACCATGTGTTCTATACAAGGCATCTAGTGGAACAATAATTAATCATTGTGAGAACTTATCAGGACTTTGCATTATTTTGCAAACTTACCTCTGAATGTATGCAAAATGCTATTCCCAGACTTAATTGAGCAGGGAAGATCCACCCTGGGTGTGGTCAACACCATTTCTTATTCTGGGGTCCTGGGATAAGTAGAAGGTAAAAGCAAGTTGATAGTAGCATTTATCTTTCTCTGTTTCCGAATTGCAGGTACAATGTTGCCAGATGCCACCATATCTTCTACACTATGGTTGACTACACCCTTTAAATGTGAGTCAAAATAAACCCTTATTTCCTTAAGTTTATTTGGTTGGATATTTTGTAACTAATACATTATTCTTTATTTCCAAAACACGACCACCTTCTTTCCCACCATAGAGACCTACAGAAGAACAGAGCTATTCTCACAGTGACTAGAAAGCAGTTTCAGACAGAAAGGGACAAAAGAAAAGACACACTCTTCAAAGATACATACACAGTGACCTACTTCTTCCAAAGCCTCTCATCTCCTAATAACCAGTTTGCTATAAATCCAGGGATGGATTCATCCTTTGATAGTGTTACAGCTTCTGATATAGTCATTCTTAGTAGCTTCCATCTGAAGTCAAAGACTTGAATATATGAGCCTTCATGATGACTTTTGTAACTCAATCATGAGATAATGTTGCTATGGTGATAAAATGTTTATTTTTAATGATAGTTTAGATTACCGTAAATATTATATTATAAAGATGGAACATGCCTGGCCAGGTTAACATTACCCCCATTATACTTTTAAGAAGTTTACAGAAAATTTGTGTTCTACATTAATATTTTATATATCAGTACTTTTCAGAAAATCAAAGAAAACAAGAAATCCATATCAAGGCAGAAATAAATGATTGAAAATATGGAAAGATTAAATCCATTTTTGTTCCCATTAAGTCTATCTTTCAGAATATTTTTTAACTTCTTTTCAGATCTATTGACTTTTCTCACCTTCAACACCATAAGCAAATACAAATTATTTCTCTTGTTTGCCTTATTTTTATTCAACTATGCAATAAATACTTTATTATAATATCAATTTCTAAGCACACTTTACATCTGAAGATGGATGATATTTAATACATTATAGTCAGTATTTTGAGAAATGGCAACAAACTACTAAGAAAACTATTTATTAAAAAAGATATTTTTATTCATCAAAATTGCTTGCGCATACTAAAAATGAGATCTTCTGATCCAGGGTTTTCTTCTTGCTACTTTTAAACACAAATAACACAGGATTATTTTTTTCAAAAAGAAATGCACATAAGCTAAATGATTATAAATATATATGCATATAATGAAGTAACAAAACATCACATCCACACATGGAGGCTAGAGAGACTAACACTGTATATAACAGAACAATGGTTATTCTGTGACCCACAAAGTTCTTCCAGATTTATCATAAAGAAAGTTGAACTGATAGGCAGATCACAAAAGAAAAATGTGTGAATTTGTAATTTGCAGTAGAAAAAAAATTTAATTGACAATAATTATGGGAGAAGGTAGAAAATTAGTATAGTAGTTACTATGGTATAATAAGATAATAATAAAAATGTTTAATACATATGAAAAGCACTACACACTTGAGGACATGAGGAAGGGATACTAATCAGATATTGCTGGTAAGAATGAATTTTTGAAATGATTTGTAAGGCATTTATGGTATCTGTTAAAATCTAAAATACTTATTACATTTGATGGGGGGGACATATAAGACTCTATCTAATTGAAACAAAAGTATTCATTGCCAAGTCAGTGTATAAATGGAAGATACTGGGTAGTTATGTATAAAGTTGGAAAAGTGGGGGAAATGTGAATATATGAATAGTTTCCTGTTGTGATGTATTATACAGTCACTTGAAACAATGCTCTAGAGTCATAATTGCTGACTGGAGGAGATGCCTGCTACATGATAATAAGAAAATCAAAATTCAATCTCATATATAAACTACTGTTTCACTTTATGGAAGCAGTTCTCATGTGTCTTTATGTATTTAGACATCTCTCCAAGACCAAGGGAAAAGGTAAGGAAAAAAAAGGTCAGATATATTATATATCCTTAAATTTATACCTTTATGCTCCATCACTGATTGCAATAAATACAGGTTTATTGTTGATGTTGCTATCATTTTCCATTGGGGAGAAAAAAATCTAATAGCCTAAAATACATGCAAAAAGGAAGGCCTGGGAGATTATTCAGTGGATACAATGCTTTTTGAAAAAACCTGGAAACCTTACTTTGGATCCCCAGTACCCATGTAAATCAGGTATAGATGTCCACACTTGTAGCCCCAGTTCAGCAAAGCAGACATAGGTGGATGTTGGAAGTAGTTTAGCCAGGGAGCCTAGATTAAGTGATAAACTCTATGTGTAAGCAATTGAAGATGTTTTGATGTCAACCTCTGGACTTCTGCTTGGGAAATGCACTGAAACAAAACACATGAATGCACTATTCACTTACATAAAAATGTTTTTACTGAAAATTTTAAAGGGAAAAAGAGCAAGACCTGGTTGTGCAGGTCTGTGATTCCAACTACTTTACAGGTCGAGGCAGAAAGATCACAAGTTTAAGGCATTTGGGGCTTCAGAATGAGTTAAGGCCATGGTGGTCACTTAGGGAAACCCTGCCTCAAAATAGAAATTACTGCAATGTCGTAGGGCAAGTTCAGTGGCAAAGCACTTCCCCAGCATTTGTGGAGCTCTGGTTCAAATAATAATTCTGCAAAAAAGGAAAAAGAAAACAGTTTGAGGAGCCGCTCTCAGCCTGAAAAGTGCCCCTCTTCCTATTTTAAGGACTCTAAAAGCCTGAATGCATTATCCAGGAATTACTTGATGAGATAACCATGCATTCCTTTCACTTCATAAAATCCAGTTTGACAGAATTAACACCTCAGTGTTAATCTTTCAGAATACTTCCTGTGGATGCTATCCCTCTACAAACACTCTATTTTTTAGCAGTCCTTTTGTATGGCATGACTGCTTATAAACTCTATGATGAACCCTTCCTCTAAATTATCTTTGGCCTTTCTCTGCACACACAAACCCCATGGGTGCATGTCTTGTGAACAATGCTGGCTCTTCTGAGCAGCACCTGCATCTGCAGGCAAAGCCAACTTCTACCCACTTGGCTTCCATACATGCCATAATTCTTGTCAAGATCAATTAACCCCACTTGGAACAGGGTTAGGTAGTGGATTCCATCTAGGATAATCATCCACTTCCTCTAGATGTATATATAGTTTGTTGGCCAAGCAACTATTGGATTCGTTTCTTTTAGTGGAAAAAAAAAACCTATAAAATATACATTTTATGAATTTTGTAATCTTCCATCAACTAGATTTCCTACTATGATATTTACAACACTACAGAAAGAAATTGAATGAAGCCTCCTCCAAGACACAAAACTAAAACAGCGACATGATCCCATAGGCATTCCTTCAGGAATAGCCAGTGCAATACACAAGGAACTACAAGGCCTTTCTTTGTGTTTGATGTTGAAAATGAACTGAGTTTCTACCACTTGTAATTTTAAAAGCCCTAAAAAGTATGGATCCCATGCTAATCCTCTTTGGAATGCCTCCATAACCTGATGGAGTTCTGCACAGCAGAATTACTATATAAAACATGTTACCTTAGACAATCAGATATAGGAAGAATCCAGTAGTCCTTATACCATCATAGAAAAGAGCTCAGAAGTGAACCAAAAATGTACTAAATTAAAATTTTAAAAATGGAAAAATGAAACTGTCATATATAAGGACATTCAATGATGTACAGAGGGCAATGACATAAGATGGATATTCCATATTAAAATAACATTATATCAAATAAAATAGGTATTCCATATTAAAATGAAAAGAAACATATAAGTGAAAATACTATGTAAAATAAAATTTCTCCATAAGGTGGCCCAAATTAATACCCCAAAAAATCATAAAGAAATAAAAATTTGGGTAAGTTGATTATAGCAGGCTTGAACAGTCTTTATCTTGGAATGTATCTGGAAATATATAATATTTTGTCTATCAAAATTGTCATTCGAACAAAACAGCAGCCTACAGATTGGGAAAAAAATCTTCACCAACCCCACATCTGACAGAGGGCTAATATCCAAATTTTACAAAGAACTCAAGAACCCAGCGACCCAGGGACCATTAAAAGTCCCTGGGCAAGATTCTCCTCTCCTCTCTCGGACGGACACTCAGAAAAACAGACCAGCAGAAACCGCAGAAGCCGCTGAATCTGGTAATCATCACCAGGAGAGGGACAAGGTAAGAGCCACTCAAATACCCAGAGAACAGCTCTGAACCCTAGACAGGGTTACTCACCAGAATCCTGGGCTCCCAGATTCCATGCAGGCATTCCAACTCCAAGAGGAAGATTAGCCGAGCCGTGGGGAGGGATATACTCTCAGCGGAACCATTGTGGCCACAGGTCACAGCGCGATCTGAGCAGTGGGGCGGCAGCAGGTCCACAGCACAGCACCATTTTGGCAAATGCAAGCATATTTGGGCTTCCCCAGAGAGGTGTTGGACATATATACAGGTCCATCTATTGTAGTTGTGGTCACTGAGAAGAACGCTGCAGCTAGACAGAGCAGCGGGATACACTTCCAGCAGCGGGTTAGGCTGCAGCTCCACTGCAGTATACTGGAACTTGGAAGAGAGTGGCTCCAGTTGCCAGTATTCAAAGTCAGCTCCAGACAGAAGTAGAAGGAGCAGTGAGAGTGGGGCAGAAAGGCGGCCTGCCGGGTTGGAAGGTGGCTTTGATCTCCACAGGGTCCAAGCCCTAGGCAGGTTGTGGGGTTTAATATCTGACACCTTTGTGAGTGCTGGCTCTTCTGGTAGGAAACCAGATCTTCAGAATATATAGTTCCATCCCTGGAGCAGTCAGGTCTTGACCTGGGGGCACTGCTGAGTGACTCAGCCTAAGGGCTTAGTGCTTAGGGACGAAAGGCACAGAGGTGCTCTGGGGACCATCTAGACAGGCGCAAGCCCATCTAGGCTGGCCCAGCAGGGACAACAAAGAACTCAATATGGGAAATGTAGATGCTGAAGGATCAGAATCACCAGATACAATCACTGAGTGCCTCCCACCAGGAAACCGTACTCCTTCCCTGTCAGATCCTTTCAGGACTTCAGCTGGCAGACTCAATCCCCAAACTTAGGGCCTCCAGAGTCCACAGCACCTGTGCCTGGACACCTAGGACATACCAGCAGAGCCACTACATGCTGAATACCCAGACTACAACACAGAGAGCTCTGACTCATCAGCAGTGAAACAATCCTGGGCCTTTCCTCATTGCCTGGGAGTGGGCTGCACCAGCTCATAGTGCTTCTGGCTATAAGATGCACATTGACCCTGAGAACCCCCTGAGAACAGCTTGGGAGGATCAAGAACAAGGTCCCGACAAGTAAGCTTCAGGGGAGCTACAGCCCCAACCAAGAGTCTGTGGCCTGCCAACCTACACCATCATCTATAAGAGGACCAGTTGGATCCCAGGAACCTACAAGAACACATCCCACTACAACCCCTCACCTGAGTCCCCAATTGTGACAAAACAGGAAGGGGTGAGCGCTGGGAGACACACTGAGAACAAACATCCACACAAGGCCCTATCCAGCCTGTGGAAAGCTACAGATCACCAACCTATATGACTTCTACACCAAAGCTCCTCTCTTGGCACCAAGCCCAGAAGGCACCAGGAACAAACAGCTAAGAACAACCAAATGACTAAAGGTCAGCGAAAGAACAGATCCAACAAAAGTCAGGGAAATATGACTCCAACAAAATGCAGCTATGCTAGTACAGCAAGCTCTGACCACTCCACCACAGCTGGAACACATAAAAAGAAGACAAATCTATATTCTGGAAAGTGATAGAGTCCTTTCAAGAAGAATTTAAATCTCTGAAGGAATGCAAAGATTCCACAAATATACAAGCAAAAGCAACGGAGAATACCATTAGAGATCTCCAAGCCAAAGTGGCTCAACTTGAACAGGAAAGAGACAAGGCAACAAGCAAATTGAAGCAGGAAACATATAAAATGAATAAAATGTTTCAAGACTTGAAACTGGAAGTGGCAACAATAAAGAAAACACAGTCAGAGATAAGAATGGAAGTGGAGAATCAAGGGAAGAGAACAGGAACTACAGACATGAGTATCAAAATTAGGATACAAGAGATGGAAGACAGGATCTCAGGCATAGAAGATTCGATGGAAGAAATCAGTCAACAACCAAACAAAATGAGAAAGCCAAAAAAGTTCTCACCCTTAACATCCAAGAAATCAAGGACTCAATGAAAAGACAGAACCTAAGAATTATAGGTATAGAGGAATGAGAAGACTCCCAACTCCAAGGTCCAGGAAACATCTTCAACAAAATCATAGAAGAAAACTTCCCAAACTTAAAAAAGAGATACCAATAAAATTCCAAGAGCACCAAAGAGATTAGATCATAAAAGAAACTCCTCTTGTCACATAATAATTGAAACTCCAAATGTACAGAACAAAGAAAGAATGTTAAAAGCTGTAAAAGAAAAAGGTCAAGAAACATGTAATGGCAGACTCATCAGAATTACACCTGACTTCTCCTCCGAAAATCTAAAAGCCAGTGGGCCTGGGCAGATGTCCTACAAGCCCTGAGAGAACGTAGGTGTCTAGCCAGACTATTATACCCAGCAAAACTCTCTATCAATATAGATGAAGAAAACAAGATATTCCATGACAAAATCAAATTTAAACAGTATCTACCCACAAATCCAGGCCTGCAGAAGATCCTGGAAGGAAAATTCCAACCCAGAGAAGAAAACTACACCCAAGAAAACAAAGGAAATAGAAAACTCCACTGCAGCTAAACCAAAAGAAACACAGAACCACCACCTACACCAAAATAATGGGAAATAACCTCTGGTAGATATTAGTAACCTCTGGTCACTAATATCTATCAATATCAATGGACTCAAATCCCCACTAACAAAGATAGATGTTACCTCAGAGTAAAGGGCTGGGAAAATATTTTCCAAGCAAATGGACACAGGAAGCAAGCTGTAGTAGCCATCTTAATATCAAACAAAATAGACTTCCAACTGAAGTTAATCAAAAAGACAGAGAAGGGCATTACATACTAGTTAAAGGAAATATTCATCAAGAGAACATCTCAATATTGAACAACTATGCCCCAAATACAAAGGCACTTACATTTGTAAAAGAAAATCCTCTAAAACTTAAATCACATATTGATCCCCACCTATTAGTAGTGGGAGACTTCACCACCCCACTCTCAACAATGGACAGATCATCAAGACAGAAACCAAACAGAGAAATAATGAGTCTAACAGAGCTCTTGAACCAAATGGACCTAACAGATATCTACAGAATGTTTCACCCAAACACAAAAGAATACACCTTCTTCTCAGCACCACACGGAACATTCTACAAAATCAACCATATAGTCAGACACAAAGATAGTGTCAACAGATACAAGAAAATTGAAATAACCCCTTGTATCTTATCAGACCACCATGGAATAAAGCTGGACTTCAACAACAACAGAAAGCTTACACATGGAAATTGAGCAACTCTTTACTGGATGACTACTGTGTCAGGGAAGAAATAAAGAAGAAAATCAAAGACTTCTTAAAATCCAACAAAAATTAAGGCACAGCATACCCAAACATATGGGACACAATGAAAGCTGTGCTATGAGGAAATTTCATGGCACTAGCGCCTTCAAAAAGAAAATTGTGACAGCTCATATTAGTTAAACTAGATGAATTGGAAAAAAAAAAAAAAGAAGAACCAAACACTACCAAGAGGAGCAAAAGGCATGAAATCATCAAATTTAGGGCTGAAATCAACAACTTAAAAACAAAAAGAACGATACAAAGAATGAATGAAACCAAGAGTTGGTTCTTTGAGAGAATCAACAAAATAGAAAAACCCTTAGCCAAATTAACTAAAGGCAGAGGGAAAAAACCCAAATCAACCAAATCAGAAATTAAAAGGAAGAAATAACAACAGATATTGAAGGAAATCCAGAGAATCTTTAGGTCCCATTTTAAAAATCTATACTCCACCAAAGTTGAAAACCTAAGCAAAATGCACAATTTCCTTGATAGATTCCACCTATTGAAGGTAAATCAAGATCAGGTTAACAGATTAAACAGCCCTACAACCCCTAAGGAAATAGAAACAGTCATTAAAAAATCTCCCAACCAAAAAAAGCCCAGAACCAGATGGTTTCAGCACAGAATTCTACCAGACCTTCAAGGAAGAGCTAATACCAATACTCTTCAAACTTTTTCACAAAATAGAATCAGAAAGAACACTGCCAAACTCATTTTATGAGGCCACAGTCACCCTGATTCCTAAACCACACCAAGACCCAACAAAGAAAGAGAAATTCAGACCAATCTCCCTCATGAACATAGATGCAAAAATACTTAATATGATACTGGCAAACCGAATCCAAGAACACATCAAAAGTATCATACACCATGATCAAGTAGGCTTCATCCCAGGAATTGCAGGGATGGTTCAACATACAAAAATCCATCAACGCAATTTACCATATAAACAAGTTGAAAGGAAAAAAAAAAACAAAAGATAATCTCACTAGATGCTGAAAACACATTTGACAAAATCCAACACCCCTTCATGCTAAAAGTCCTGGAGAGAATGGGCATACAAGGACCTTACCTAGAAATAATAAAGACGCTATACAGCAAGCCAGTAGCCAACATTAAATTAAATGGAGAGAAACTTGAAGCATTTCCTCTAAACTCAGGGACAAGACAAGGATGTCCACTTTTACCATATCTCTTCAACATAATACTTGAAGTTCTTGCTAGAGCATTAAGGCAGCTAAAGAGATCAAGGGGACACA
The DNA here is from genome assembly GCA_907164525.1 of Lophiomys imhausi. NCBI lineage: Eukaryota > Metazoa > Chordata > Mammalia > Rodentia > Muridae > Lophiomys > Lophiomys imhausi. The sequence goes on along the minus strand of CAJQZJ010000309.1, from coordinate 11,608,635 downwards.
AATTGGAAATGAAGAATTCAAATTATCTCTACTTGCAGAAGATATGATAGTATACATAAGCAACCCCAAAAATTCCACCAGAGAACTCTTACAGCTGACAAACACCTTCAGCAAGGTGGCTGGATACAATATTAATTTAAAAAAAAAATCAGAAGCCCTTCTTTACACAACAAATAATTGGGTTGAGAAAGAAATCAGGGAAACAATACCCTTCACAATAGCCACAAACAATATAAAATACCTGGAGGTAACACTAACCAAGCAAGTGAAAAACCTGTACTATAAGAACTTCAAGTCCTTAAAGAAAGAAATTGAAGAGGCCATCAGAATATGAAAAGATCGCCCATGTTCATGGATAGGTAGGATCAACATAATAAAAATGGCCATCCTACCAAAAGCAATATACAAATTCAATGAAATTCCTACCAAAATACCAACACAATTCTTTATAGACCTGGAAAAAAACAATTCTCAACTGTAGAGAGCTGCGACGTGCCGCGCCTTAAAGATGGCGCTGGTC
>CAJQZJ010000309.1:11565846-11608105 GCA_907164525.1 Lophiomys imhausi | reverse complement strand
GCTTTTGTGAGTTGCGTCATTTCTTGCCGGTCGAGAGGGACGCGACACTCAACTTCATATGGAACAACAGAAAACCCAGAATAGCTAAATCAATCCTATACAATTAAAAAAAAAAGCCATCTGGAGGTATCACCATCCCAGATTTCAAGCTGTACTACAGAGCAATAGTAACAAAAACAGCATGGTACTGGTATAGAAACAGACCAGTGGATCAATGGAATTGAATTGAAGACCCAGAAATAGACCCACACACCTAGGTCAATTAATTTTTGACAAAGATGCCAAAACCATACAATGGAAAAAGGACAGCATCTTCAACAAGTGGTGCTGGTCTAACTGGATGTGGACATGTAACTGTCATAAACTGTTTAGGATAATTAAGAAATGCAAACTAAGTGTCAGGCAAGCTTGTCATTTTGTTAGGTATTAAGACAGTCTATCACAGTTGTTTTCTAAGCTAATCAGAAATCAAGTTGCTGAGAGACAAGCAACATTTGCATATCTAAATGTAAGAGATAGATAGGGTGTCTTCAAAAACCTCAAGAGATCTGCAGAATATGGCAAAAATGTTTTCTTAACTTAAGATTTTTTTGATATCGAGACATGTCAGCTCCTGACAGCACCCCCTATTCTACTCCAAGTAGAAGATGAGCATCGAAGAATCTCCAGTGGGAGATGGTTGAATTGATGATAAGCCTTTCTCTTGGCAGGAAAAACCCCTTGCTCCAACTGTATACAGAATGCTGTCCAAAAAGGACAAAACTTGGAAGCAGGTAAGTCGACAGTCTAGCTTTGGCAAGACAGGATAGGCAAGTCCTTCATAATTCCTGATCTACAATCAATGTCTGTCAGAGTAATGGGGCCAAATGGCTGAAGATTGATGCTGTAATGTATGGAGAGAAAATGGGAACTGTCCAGGTGCCACTGGTATGTCATTTCTTAGTTTTAAAAGCTGCGGGCCCTGTACTTCCTTTATAATCAGATATATTTATCCCTCTCAGGTCTCTGAGGTGGTTGAAGAATAGATAGCTACAGTCTCATAGTAAAATTTTGAGTTGTTTAGGAATCAAGAGGGTGTTCTGGATCTAAGAAGATGTTTTTAAAATTTTGATTCAAGTTAACATGAAGCTGAGTTAGATATAGAACTTTAAACTCATGGAGATGGTTAGATAGTAGAATGTTAAAGTCAGGTGCCAAATACATAGGACTGGACATTGGGAATGTATGCTAAGCCATATAACTCTCATAATTGTGGCCTATTTATTTCTGTTGTTTTGTATTGTATTTATTGTTATAAAAGAAAGAACCATTTGTTGGACTGAAAGGGAGAGCTTTTGGGGGGAAAAGATATACCTTAAACTTAAAAAAAAGGGAAGAGGATGGGGGGGTTGAGGGGGAAGAGGGTGGGAGAGTGGGACTTGAGGGGGGAGTAGGGAGGGAATTGTGATTGAAATGTAACTTGAAGGAATAAAAAATAAATTATTAATAAAAAGAATGAAATTAGGCCCATACTTATCACCTTGTACAAAAGTTAAGTCCAAGTGGATCAAAGACCTTAGCATAAGGCCAGACACACTAAATCTACTAGAAGAGAAAGTGGGAAAAAGCCTCGAACTCATTGCACAGGTGACAACTTCCTGAACAAAACACCAATAGCTCAGACTCTAAGACTAACAATCAATAAATGGGACCTCATGAAACTGAAAAGCTTCTGTAAGACAAGAGACACTGTCATTTGAACAAAATGGCAGCCTACAGATTGGGAAAAAAAATCTTCACCAACCCCACATCTGACAGAGGGCTAATATCCAAAATTTACAAAGAACTCAAGAAATTAAATGACAAGAAACCAGATAATCCAATAAAAAAAAATGGGAATCCAGCTAAACCGAGAATTCACAAAAGAGGAATCTCTAATGACTGAGAGACACTTGAAGAAATGCTTAGAATCCTTAATCTTCAGAGAAGTGCAACTCAAGACAACTCTGAGATTCCATCTCACACCTGTCAGAATGGCTAAGATCAAAAGTTCAAATGATAGCACATGCAGGGGAGGTTGTGGAGAAAAGGGAACACTCCTCCATTGCTGATGGTAGTGCAAACTTGCACAACCAGTGTGGAAATCAGTCTGGTGGAATCTTAGAAAACTTAGAATAACTCTTCCTTAAGACCCAGCCATACCACTTCTGGGTATACATCCAAATGATGCCTCACCAAACCACAAGCACATTTCCTCACATATGTTCATAACAGCCTTATTTGTAATAGCTAGAAACTGGAAACAACCCTGATGTCCCTCAACTGAGGAATGGATAAAAAAAAAAAAAAAAAAAAAGAACTGTGGTACTACTACACAATGGAATACTACTCAGCCACCAGAAACAAGGAAATCATGAAATTTGCAGCCAAATTGTTGGAACTAGAGAAGCTCATCCTGAGTGCGCTAACCAAGACCCAAAGGATGCACATGGCATCTATTCACTCATAGTCAGATTTTAGCCATATAGTACAGGATAACTATACTACAACGAAGCACCAAAGAGAACATGAACATAGACTTTTTCCTCTCAGTGAGACACTTTGCCCTAGTGGTGCTGCCTTATATGCCCCCAGTGTATGAGGAGGCTCTTGGCCCTCATATGACTGCTGAACTATCATGGGGGACTCTTATGTAGGGACATTCCACTCCAGAGGAGTGGGATGGAAGGGATAGGGGGTAGAGGTTGGGAGGGCAGGACTGGGAGGAGTGGAAAGAGGACACTACAATGGAGATGTAACCTGAAGTAACAAATTTTAAAAAAAAAAAGAAAGAAAGAAAAAGAGAAGAGTCTTGAGTATTGCTGGTATAAATATGGATTTTCAATGGATCAGGATGAAAAGGAGATAAGAACAAGGCAATGATGAATAGTAAATCCTCATTCAGAATAAGTAGTTAAGTAGGTTCCACAAAGAGTTTGAGGTAAGGTCCTTTTATAATAATGGATAGAAATTCTTGAACAGAGTTAAAAAATACTCTGTGCTCACAGAGCAAAGTAAGACTGGATAGGGGCACAAGAAATGCACAGCATTCCGGAGAAGAGCTCAGAGATAAGAGTAGTTAGGTTATCCAGAATTCTAATGAAGACTGGGCTGAAGAAGGAGAGGGTGTGTAAAGAACTCATAGCTAGTGAGTTGGAAATCAAACTTGTTAGAAAGTCCTAGTTATTAGAGTCTAGAGTGCTGATAATCCCAAGTGTTGTTAATCATTTTCAGCAAGAGGTGAAGTATGGGGAATGACCTTGGTGCCAGCCTGTATGATTTCACTTCATGGGCAGAGATAATCTCAGAGTATCAGTAAGGTGTTTGAGGTTGAATGCATGATAGTGAAACAAAATGAATCCACTATGGTCTGCGAATACAGCTTTGTTGATAAAGTGTTGCATGTGTAATCATGACCTGAATTCAGATCTCTGGCATTCATGTAAAAAGCCCATCAAGGCAGCAAGTACCTGTAACACCAAAATCGGAGAGGTAGAGACAGGAGGATCCCTGAAGCTTGCTGGACCACCATCTAACAAATCAATGAGATCCAAGTTTAGTGACATCCTACGTCATGATATAAACTGATGAATACTTGAAAAAAGACACCCTACTGAACCTCTAGCCTCCATAGGTATATGCAATCACATGAACATGAGTCTGTAACCCAAATATGTATATAAACACACACACTTAACAAAGGAAAAGAACTAGCTATGCAGCATCTAGCTTGAATTGAGGTCATTTGATAGATCCTAAATCTGTGACCATTGAAAGGTAGAGGACTTCTTTGTAAGGTGCTAGGAGCATTCTAGAACTAGAGAGATTGGTGGTTAAGCAAAACTGTAAAAATAAACTAGACCATTGTCCACTTAAAATGGCTAAATAGTAAATTTTGTCATCTGACTTTTGTCCCACTTAAAATAAACATGTTTCTTTTAAAATGTGAAAAAAAGAGCAATACCAACTTTCTGTCAAGCTTCTTACACATAGATATTTCAGATATCCCTACAGCAGCTTCCACCATTAGTAAATTATAAATTAGAATAGGAGCTACCACAGACTGTGAATCAAGGTTCTCAAATAATTTAAAATGGAGCTAGGGGAAAAAAAAAAAGATCTAGCTGCCATGTAGGCGTCCAGTGCAAGAGGAAGCTCTCATTTACAATGGTTACAGGTCTCATCAGCCCTTGCCCATCATAACTGTGACATCATGCGTTTGGTATATTTTCTCTTCAGAGTGTTGTTACACACCATAGCTGACAAAGCATGAAAGTCAGCTTATAGTCTAGCTGGACTTTCATTAACAGTCACTGATCCCTAAACACCACGCACCTCAACATACTTTTAATGATGTTTAGACATATTACATTATAAACACCTGTTTTTACATTCCAAACCTCCTCATTCCCCCATTCTTTGCCAAACCCCTAAAACAAAGAACCTTTTTTTACCCTTCTCTATTTGAAAGGTGCTCTACAAACTGACCTAAATTTCAGTATTCAAAATTTTAAACCTAAATTTACATCAACCAAAATTTAACTTAATTTCCCAAAAACTTTCAAGTAGGCTTTCCCTATTAATTTTTGAGTTCATGTAACTTAAAATAAAGCACTGAAAATGCTTAGATGGATAGTTTATCCCATAAACACAAGGGATTGGTCCTGGCCTTTTAATTAGTTGGAGGTTAAGATTACACATTCAAGAATCCTCAATCCAGTGTCGAATCCCTCATAATTAGAAACTTGAGGAGAGGGTATCAATCACATTCAAAACATACCTTAAAACATCTTGCCGAGCCACATCCCCATGGGATCCAGCAGTGATAAATATTAAGCAACGAATGAATGTTGGACTTAACTATACCTCTAAGGGTTGGGAAATTTCATGCCAGCCACCCGCGGTCATACAATTAATCCGAACTAATTAACCTGGGTGTAAAACGTGTTCCTACAAAATACTAAATAGAATTAAAATCCAAGTAATATGTGAAAATTCATTGTTTGGACCTAAAATCAACAACGAAAGTGATTCTAAAAAAAAAAAAAAAACAATACACGAAAGCTAAGACCCAAACTAGGATTAGATATCCCACTATGCTTAGCCTTAAACCTCCACAAAACTACCTGCCAGAGAACTACTAGCCACAGCTTAAAACTCAAAGGGCTTGGCGGTACTTTACATCCACCTAGAGGAGTCTGTTCTATAATCGATATGCCCGTTCCACCTCACCATTTCTTGCTATTTCAGCCTATATACCGCCATCTTCAGCAAACCCTATAAAGGAACATTAGTAAACACAAGAACAAACATAAAAACGTCAGGTCAAGGTGTAGCCAATGAAATGGGAACCAATGGGCTACATTTTCTTTAAAAGAACATTTACGTTACCCTTTATGAAATGAAAGGGCTTTGGAGGATTTAGCAGTAAATTAAGAATAGAGAGCTTAATTGAACTGAGCAATGGAGTAAGCATACACCACCCATCACCCTCCTCAAATTAAACCCAAACTCATATATATATAATACCAGAGACACCAATTTATGAGAGGAGATGAGTCATAACAAGGTAAGAATGCTGGGAAAGTGTGCTTGGAACAACCATAGAGTAGCTTAAATATCAAAGCATCTGGCCTACACCCAGGAGAATCCAATAACCACGTACTCTATGAACCAACTCCAGCCCTTTAACGTTACAACGTTACTATAAACTAATCTAAACTAAAAAATTTAACCAAATTTTCTTAAGGAGCTATAGAAAAAGTATTGTAATGGAAAGATGAAAGATTTATTAAAAGTTAAAAAAGCAAAGATTATACGGCTGCTGAATTGACAAGGGCTGATATGTAGGGCACCCCACACCAGAGGAATAGAATAGGTGGGAGAAGGGGGAGAGAGTGGGAGGATGGGAGTGCTGGCCTGGGAGGGATGGAGGGAATGTGAATTGAAGTAATAAATAAACATAAAAAATTAAAATTAAAAAGAAGATTACCACAATCTCTATTTCATAAGCCATTATTATTATTTTTTTAATCTGCTACTTTCTAGTTCTAGCTACAACTGTTGCTGCTGCTGCATGGTCCTGTCCACAGAATCACTGGCCGGATTTGCTGGAGTGAGTTGTCTCTAAGTAGGTTCTCTGTGTAAAATCTCTTATGTTTTCAAATATATCTATGGGAGTGCTGGAGATATGGCTCAACTGTTAAGAGCACTTGTGTTCTTCAAGGGGCCTGAAACTCCATCCCCAGCTTCCTTCCATGTGATGGCTCATAACCACATCTAACTCTAGTCCCAAAGGATCTAACACCCTCTTTTGGCTTCTGTGTGCATTAGTAATAAATGTGGTGCACAGGCACACATGCTGGAAAAACACTCATACACAACATATACATATTTTTAAATTTATATATTATATATAATATTACATTTATATGTATATATACATATACAATATATTAAGTACATGTGTAATATGTGATATATGTGTATATATGAGCATACACATACATACATATTTACATATAATTAAACATAAATATACATATTTAAAAATCAAAAAGAAAATGCATTCATGAACCATAGAAAAAAATCTAATAAACATAAAATGAATTGTTTTTTTATCAATTTAAAAATATAATCTATGTACAACACAATTTAGTTTTCTAAGCTGTGCAGTTCTCTGGTTTTAATGTTCTCTTAGATCTGTGGCCATACTATCACATCTTCAGCATCCATTAGCAACCACTTCCTATTAGTAATCCAGGAAATTGATATAACCCACTTCTATAGATGTGCCTATTCCAGGCTAACTAAATGGAATGATGATGTATTCCATGATGAACATCTTTTATTTACTATAGAGTTCAGTATTTGTAGGTATTTTAGTGGATATAAATATGTCAGGTCTTCAAGTGGTCGAATACTAGTTTCTTGTATGGAGAAAACACATTTTGTTCATCCATTTCTTAGTGAAGGTATTTGTTGGGCACTTTTATTTTGAAACTATTACATATAATGGTACAAGGCTTTGTGTGGGCACGTTTGGACTAGTGTACTTCTAAATGTGGAATTTTATATACCCAAAACACATCAATGTCAGAGAGTTTTCCAAAGTAGCTTCCTACCAAAAATAAATGTTTAAGGGTTTTTGTTACTCCATTTTCTTCTCATCCTCTTATGTGTAAAGGGAGAGCTTGCTGTGAATTTGAGTTGTATTTCACTAGTGTTCAAATGTGCTCATAGTCTTTATGAGCTTATTGTACATATATTATATATAATTATATAATTAATATATAATATTATATATATATAATTCTTAGGAAATGAATTATTAAAATCCTTTCCCCAGTGAAAATAATCAATTTAGCTCTTTGTCCATTTATATTGCATTTGATTACTCTCTCTTCCAACTCTCTCTTATCTTCCCATCCCTATCAATCCATCCTCATCTTTCCTAGACATGTGATTTTTTGGGTTGCTTTTGTGACCCATTCAGTTTAACCAGAGATATGGGTTTAACACTTGGATTGGGACTCTCCACTGGAGCATAGTGGGCTCAACAGTGGGCACACAATCGAAGATTATGTCTCTTCTTTCCTAAACTATCAGCAGCAAAGGTTTCAGCAGGGTTGAGTCCCTGTTCCTCCATAAGTGACTGCCGATGGGCACACTCTTATGTATATCAAGTGCAGCCATCTGCTGCTGCTGTGAGTTCCTGATTGTAATAGTTATATTTTTCATAAAAGATGGCATCTCACAGACCTTCTTTGTATCTTTTGGATTTTAGGATTTCCATTCCTATTTCACAATTTTAGCTAAGCTTTAGAGTTAATGATATAAGTGTCTTATTTGTGGCGGAACACTCAATAGTCACTTAGTCTTAGAATCTTATATTACCATGAGTCTTTATATTCACCAAACTGCTACGTCCATTTAGATAACCAACAGGGATACAATCTCTCTTCAATGAGGATATTTTTTTTTTGCCCAGGTTTATAGCAGGCCTCAAGTTCAATCATAAGGTTGTTGGTAGGATTCCTAACAGTTATATAACTCTTGCATAAGTGGACACATCTGGCCTGACAGATTGTATCATAGTTTGTAGGCTTCACGGGTGAATAAGATCTTTAATTTTTAACGGGGTATCTTTTTACTGTTGAATTGTAATGTGATACATACATACATAATGTACGTACATATATGTGTATATGTGATATATACATATATATGTGTGTGCATATATATGTATATATATTGCATTATTGTTAGTTATTAGATAGAAGACATGCAAATATTTCTGCCATTCTGACTTTTACATTGTTTCTACTATCTTTTAATGAGAAGACATTTTTAATTTCAATTAAATCCATTTTACTTTCTTGTGCACATTTGTTTTTGCTATTAGTGTCACAATTAAATCATTTTCCTACCAAAGATGATAATTTATGCTCGTATTTTCTTCTAAGAGCTTTATAGTTTTAGTTTTATGATCTATTTTAACCAGTTTGTATGTTACATAGAAAAAAATTCAGCTTCATTTTGCATGTAAATATCCAATTTTCCAGCACCATTAGTCTAAAGATGTTTCTTTCACTTTCATGCTGTTAAAATCAATTAGCCACAATCGTAAAGGTTTACTTCTGGACTGTCAATTCCAGTCCATTGATCTGTATGTTCTTAGGGCTTCATGGGAACTGATGAGAAGTTCATTGTTAATCATACTGGGCACCTTCTCCAGCAATAAGTTGTTTTTTATTTCTTGCTACATCAAGATTCCCACTAATCTTTAAATAAAATTGTCTGTTTGGTTACATAGAACTTTGAGATCAGTGAGCTTTTAAAACACTTTAAATTAATATTTCACCTAATTTAGGAAAGATTAAGATATTCTTTCTTACAATGTTCTTTTTCTTTTGTTATGTGTCTATTTATTAATTCAAGCTACATCTCAATCACAGCCCCACCCTTCTCCCGCTTATGTCCCTCCCACCCAACCTCTACCCTCTCTCCCACCTATCCTATTCCTCCAGAGTGAGGGTCCCACATATCAGTCCTCCTCAGTTTAATAGTCACATGTTCTTTCTATCCTTTCTCCTTTGACTCTTTCTCCACACCATATACTGGATTGTGGTCCACATCCTCAGATTCCTTGTTTTTTTTCACTATTTCTTTCTTTTCAATCTTTAGAATGTATGATATTAATTGATATATCTTCATGTTCACTGATTATTTCAGAAAAAGCCAGCTGGTAGAAATCACTGTAAATCTGTTGCTGAAATCCTCTACTGATCTTTATTTCTTTCCACTTATGCATATTACCCTAGGAATTTTACTTGCATCTTTTTTTTCTACTATATTTTATCTTTTTTAAGTTTATTCATTTTACATCCTGATCATAGCCCCCTCCCTCCCCTCCTGTGTGTCCTGCCCTCCAGCCTTCCTCCCCCTCCTCCCATTCTCTTCAAAAAATGGGAGCCCCACCCCATACCATTCCAAGCCAGCACATTAACACACATCAAGACTGAGAGCATCCTCTTCCAATGAAGCCACGCACAGCAGTCCCATTGCAGAGAAGTGGTAAAAAAAAAAAAAAAAAAAAAAAAAAAAAAAAAAAGCAGGCATCAGAATACATATCAGAGACAGCCCCCTCTCTGATTGGTCATCACATGATGACCAAGCTGCCCATCAGTTACATATGTGTAGGGCGGCCTAGGTCCAGTTCATGCATGTTCTTTGATTGATGCTTCATTCTCTGTGAGCTCCCATGGACCAAGGTTGTCTCTGATGGTCTTCTTGTGGAGATCTTGTCCCAGGTCTTTCTATTTTCCCCCCTATTCTCCCATCAGACACCTCTGCTCAGCCTAATGTTTGACAGTGAGTCTCTTGGATCTTCTGCATCACAGAGGTTCTCTGATGACAGTTATGCTATGCTACTGTCTGTAATCATAGCAGAATATCATTAATGGAGATAGGGTTGGCTCTCTCCCTTGTGGTAGGTCTCAGATTGGGCCTGTCATTGGTTGGACATTCACTCCATTTCTGGTATATCTTTATCCTTGCACTTCTTGCATACTTGGTAACTTTGGGGTTGAAAGTTTTGTGGCTGGGTTGGTGATCCTCTTCTTCCCCTAGAAGTCAAACCTAGTTAGAAGGCCTCTTCACTCTCAGTATCCCACCCCCTCTGCTGCTAGGAGTCTCAGATAGAGGCACCACCATGTCCTCCAAGGGGCCTACCCTGTTGCCTGACTTCTTTCTCATGGTTTTTATCCTTTAATAACACTGCTCTCCTGTTAGAAATTCATTTTCTCTATTCCCTTTTATACTTTTAGGTACATTTTCTTAGTTCTTTGAACATATTTATAATAACTGATTTGTACTTATTGTGGTACATTAACTACCTGGTTTTCCTCTGTGTCATTTCTACTAAATGCCTCTTACCCCGACCCCCAACATACTGATGAATTAGCAATACTTTCCTGATTTATTTTTTTATGTTTATGTATTACTTCAGGTTACATCTCCATCACAGTGCCCTCTTTCCACCCCTCCCTCTACTCCCTATCCCTTTCATCCCATTCCTCTGGAGTGGAGTGTCCCTACATAACAGTTCCCACCCCAGTTCAGCAGTCATATGAGGGCCAAGAGCCTCCTCATACACTGGGGGCCTACAAGGCAGCACCACAAGGGAAAGTGTTTCATTGATAGGTAACAAAGTCTATGTTCCTATTCCCTTTGGTGCATTGGCTGTAGTATAGTTATCCTGTACTATATGGCTAAAATCGGATTATAAGTGACTAGATGCCATGTGCATCCTTCTGAATCTGGGTTAGCTCACTCAGGATGAGCTTCTCTAGTTCCATCCATTTGGCTGCAAATTTCATGGTTTCGTTGTTTCTGATGGCTGAGTAGTATTCCATTGTGTAGATGTACCACAGTTTTTTTTTTAATCCATTCCTCCGTTGAGGGACACCTGTTTTTTTTTTTTTCCAGTTTCTAGCTATTACAAATAAAGTTGCTATAAACATAGATGAGGAAACGTCCTTGTGGTTTGGTGAGGAATCATTTGTATGTATACCCTAAAAATAAATATTTTTTGAGGTACTGTAGCAACTATTCTGAAGGTCAAACCTAGAGTATTATTATAACTGCTCTTCTCTCTCTCTCTCTCCACTCTCCCTCTCTCTCTCTCTTTCTGTGTGGGTCTGTCTGTCTCTTTGTGTAAGCGTGTGGGGAGGTGTGGTGTGTGCACATAGGTGTGTAGCATATGTGAATGTGTTCATTTTGGTGTGTGTACTGTTTATGTGGCAAGGATGTATGTACAGTTGTTTGTGCTGACCAGAGGTTGGCACTGAGTGTCTTTCTCAATCTCTCTACCATGAGGAGATAGGGTCTTTCCCTAAATCCAGAATGCACAGATTCAGCTAGAGCAACTGGCCAATGAGATCTCAGGATCTGCCTGTCCTTGTCTCCCCAGCACTGGAATTACAGGTGTCCAAGGCTGTGCCTGGCTTTTGAAATGGGTGCTAGGGAAAGAGATCTCGGGTCTTCATGTATGCACAGCCATCATTTTCCCAACTGTGTTGGCAAAGCCCCTGTTTATGCTTCTCATTGCTGTTCTTTATTTATTAAAATTGTGTTTTTATTATATTTGACCATTGAGTAAAACTTTATTAGCTCTATCATTATTTAACATTATAGAGGCATATCCATGAATGTCTGAACAACTAAATCCACCTTCGTAGGCTGTGAAATTGTGTGTGTGGATGTGTGTGTGTGTGTGTGTGTGTGTGTGCAAGGTACATGTTCAGTACTCTGAATACTTACAAATATTATATGTTAAGGTCAGGCATAAGTGGAAGATTACGGCCTTCTCAATGTCACTTCTAAATTCAGAAGCTTCACAGCTACAAGGAAGTGTGTGCATAGCCCTGAAGATTCATAAGTGGTTTAAAATTTCATCTGGAATAATATGTCAGAGCTTTCCAATGGTCCTACAAGCATCTCATTTTCTAAATGTTTCAACTGGACACCAGTTGCAATGTCAAGAAACCAGCAACAATGTTCTCTATGGATCTAAGAAAATACCTGTAAAAGAGATCAATGCAAGGTGAGGGTTAGCATCCCAGATAGTGACAACTTCTGGGACACAGGGTTTTCCAAGCAGTACCAAATCTTTCCCTTCCTTACCTTAACCCCTTGTAGGCTTTTGGATTTAGCACTCTCATGGTCACAAATCTCCAGTACAGGGCAAGTCCAAAACATTGCAAAATATTGTGTTAACCTTCTTTCTTTCTTTCATAAGGGCCTGACTGTAGTGTATCCCTGGCTGTCTTGGAACTTGCTATGTAGACCAGACTGGCCTCAAACTCACATACACCACCTGCCTTTTCTTCTGAGTACTGGGATTAAAGGCATGTGCCACCACAGTGGGCTCTTTAGGTAATTTTGAAAACTAAATCATCCCCTAACCTTTGCAAGCTTTTGGTTAATTTTCAGAGTTCTGATAGGTTGTTTTTAACAATCCTTGCTGCTTCTGCTTTTCTGAAGGAGTGGGTTTTGGAGGCTTTTATTTTATCATTCTGGAAATTTTTCTGCTGAATGATAACTTCTAAAGCACCAGTCTAAGCACTTTTAAAATCGTGCCATATTCTGTCATCAATTTTCTGATAAAGTCCCCACAGTGAGCTACAAGGCTCTTCACCATCTGCTCCTTACTTCCCTCTTAGCCTTGATCATCAGTGCCCCCTCTCAAACCCTTTCAGCATCTACAAAAGCCACCATCCTGATGGCCTTAGCAAAGACAGTTTTCCTCTGCCAATAACTGTCTTCCTCTCTGCGTTCTGCTCCCACCAGGCTAATTCTTATCAACTCTCTGGTCTTTGGGTAAATGTCACTTCCTGGCAGAGCCTTTCTAACTCACAAGCAAGATTCAGTCTCTGAATCAAGTGTTCTGCCCATAACCTGTGTCCTTCCTTTATAGCACTTACCTGTAACAAAATCAAATTTGTGCAAGTACTTTGTTGACTATCATGAGTTCTGAAGACTAAGATTTAATCGGGTTCAGAGGGAAATGTTAAATAAATGTTTGCTGGAATGAATGAATGAATGAATGAATGAACAGGAGAAAAAAGTGCATTATGCAAAAGTCTGTCTACCAAAGATGTTCTGCCTAGAGGAGGAGAGGTAAAGAGGGAACAGGTAGTATGCACCCCTGAAGTTCTACACAGATGTTACTGCTTCAACCATCACGGTTCCACCAAAACGTTTAATTTTAGAAATTAAAGAGGATTATACAATTGCTAAAAGAAATTACTTGCCTAATAAGAGTCCTGGATTTTTATCTGTAAGTGTCCCCACTCCAGGAGACCCAGGGACTTTTGGAAAACCAGCGTCATTCAAATATTTGGGCAGCCAGTGTAGGTGAGGAGGTATCTTGTCTCTACTTTGTGCTTGGCAATCTTCTAATCAAAGTGCTAGAGCCCTAGCCCAGAGAGAAAGAGCAAATAAGGGCAATAAGATTTGGGAAAGGGCTGATCAATGAGGGCCTTAGAAAGATCTCAGGGAAAACTGGTGAGTTCAGTGTGTCTCTTAACCAGGAACACTAAAGGAGAGGGTACTGCTCACATCTGAAGCGGCAGAAAAAGCCTGTCTCTGGGGAAAAGACAGCCTGTTTTCTGCTAATAAACTCCAGGGTCGCTTTGTGGCTGCCTTGATTAATTGGTGAAGATGAAATAACCAGTGCTTAGGGATACATGAGACAGCAAAGAATTGTAAGTGACAGTTTGCTGTTAAAATTCATCAACCCTAGCGAAGCGCCTTGATTAATGAAGTCACTGAGTCTGCCTCCACCCTGGGGTGGGGTGGAGGAGCCTGGGTGGGCCATGGGAGGGAAGGGAAAACAAATTTGCAAAGATGCGCTCACTAAATAGGTTCCGCACCCGAGTCGCATTTAATCTTTCCACTGTTGCATTGCAAGTACCTTCTCCCTCTCAATTGTTCCCCCGTGCAGCTATTAATCACAGACCCCTGTAAAGCAAAGGAAAGGAAGGAGGAGGGAACTGCAACATGGCTTGCCTTCCCAGCTTGTAGCGGGAGAGAGTGATGGGGAAGCAGAGGACCCAGAAGGAGAACTGCTGGGTTATGATCAACCAGAGCAACTTAAAGCAGGATTCTCAGAGTTCAGCTCCAGCAGGCCACAGCTGGATGTCCCAGCTCCCACCATTGCCTCCGGGAGGAGGTTCTTGATGCAACACTGCCATCTACAGCTCATGGTGAGAACTGCTCTGAGGGCATCTCAATTCGAAAAAAATGTAGAGTTATGTGGTCATCTCCATAGGGAGGAAGGTAAGACATCGATTTCTACAACGTAGGAAAATCTTCGCTGGCGTTTGGACCGATAGATGTCTGGTCATATTGCCCAGCAATTTCCATACTTCATGAAGCTCAGAATGAAGAGAATCCTAGTATCTGTATACTCAAATGTCTAATATGCCAGAGGTGGGAGTGGAATCTCTATACTGCACAAAGTCTCTACGGTGCCTCTTGGATTTAAAAATATGAAGTTATATTGCCAAATACACACAAAGCTTGTAGTACTATAGATGAGAATAACACAGAAAAGTATCCAAGAATATACACCTTCCCTAATTTCCCCCACCTACAAATGAGCTTCGCAGTACTGTCTTATTGATAAAAATAGCTATGCCTTCCAGCCTCCATGAACCATACTCTTCCTCTCTGAAGATAATGGAGCCAATTTGTCAGCAGAGAAGGCAATCAGCTCTGTGAGCATCCTCAGTGCGGTGTTGAATAGGTCAATTGACTTTGCTGAGCCTTCTTTCGTTTTTATTTTGCACGAGTATACTGATAAGGTTGGGTGTAATTATGAGTTTTTGTGATCCTTGAATGGAAATTGAAAACAGACAAACTTAAAAGATTCAAGTGTGGACCACTCTACTGATTATATAACACCAGGTACTGGCAATACATGGATTCCTCACTCTTGTGACTCACTCATCTCATTTGGGACAATAATCAGCAGGGAAAAGTGTTTTAGCTTGCGGTAGAGGAGGAAGCTTTGGCTTCCAGTTTGCCCAGTAAAAGCCTTCCTATGCCAGCGGAGCTTACGGAAAGGTGCCCCTCACAGGTGCATGCTATCAGCACTTAGCCCACTTCCTCCTGTGGGATGCACATCAGAGGGGCGACAACTCCCTGGAAGCACTTAAAGCAGGTTCCAGGAATCTTAAATGAGAGGATTTTTAAAATCTCTTTATTAAAGCCACCTTGGAATAGAATATGCTTGACAGCGTTTCCCCAGACAGAGTGTTAAATATAGCATTCAAACCAGAAAATTACCCATTGATTTGCCCTGTGAAAAGATAAATGTCTATTCAGCTCCGTTCTATCCCAGCGCAGACCTTATTGTTTCCAGGAAGTGATCTGAGTGTATGTCCCTAATGAAGCAGTGCAGCATGTAAATGTTGCAAGCATGTGGCACAGGACAGGAACGGATCTTGCCAGACAAATGTGACACCCCAGAAGGCCACCCATGTTTCCTGAAAGCAGAGTGTACAGGATGGGTAGATAAATACCAGTACCCAAGACAACAAAAGCACAGCAGCCAATGCTCCTGGAGAAAATAGAGAAAACAAAAATCCCAAGCCAAAGAGGGCATAGAAGCCATAGCTGATAGTTCACTGTCCCAGGAGCATCTGGACCCATTATAGTTTCAGCTTTGGCTTAAAGACGGCTTTCATAACAGCAGGTGACTGCCATCTGCAAGACACTACCAGACCACATATGCCTAATAATGCTCTCTCATTTCCATCCAGTGTTTTACAGCTCACACAGGGGCATTGCATGCCCAACCTCATTTGATTCTCTTAACAATCTATTAAGCAGGTGGTAGAGGTACACACTGTACGGGTTGTGTTTTGTTCTTCAGAGAGATATTGTCATAGACCACTGTATCTGTCTGCCTACTCTCAAGCATGTGTGGATGGACCACTCTGCCTGCAGCCCTTGGAAAACATGGATTAAGGGAGGGAAAAGGAAAAAGAGGAGAAATGGGGAAAGCAGCGGTGGCTTAAAAAGGATTTACAGTCATATCCATGATTTTAGGGGATTCCTAATCTCTAAGAAGGTAGTTGGCAGACCGCTCCAGAAAAAAAAAAAAAAACTGACAGAAATTAGAGGGAGAGATTCACAATCCTTACGAGAAATGCACACTGAGACTGATCCTGAGGAGCTTTCTGGATTATAAGAGAAATCCAATACTTTTCAGTCTGATCCTAAGGGAAAAGTTGAGGCCATGGAAGAGTACCTACTGAGCATGCAAGAAGGTTTGGACTTGGTCACCAATATGATGTAAAACCAGGCATGTGGGATGAACCTTCTAACCCCAGTGCTCAGGAGGAGGAAGAAACAGGAGCAGAAGATCAAAGTCATCCTTAGCCAACCTGGGATGTGAGGCTCAACATGTTAAAAGGTGATTTTTTTTTTTTAAGGAGAAGAAAATCATCCTATTATAGTTAAAAATGATGCATAATTTTGAATTATACATCAGTTGATAATTTTTAAATGTTGTCTTGGTTCTTTTTTATTAAAAGTATTTTAAGTGTGCGCCCTGATGCACTGAAAGGATGCAAAGTTATCATCCAATTAATCTGTTAACCACTGTCTCTATCTCGGTAATCACGTGTCATTTCACAGTGAGAGGGAATTTTGAACTCCTCTCTTCCACTTTTTGGTATACCTCCTAATTAGTTCAGCTGTCAGCTTGACACATCCCAGAGTTATTGGAGGGAGTTCCAATTGGGATATGGCCTCAACTGTCCTGATTGCGAATTGCTATAAGAGTGCCCGGCTACTGTGGCCAGTGCCAATCTTGGGAAGGTGGCCCTATGCATGAACTTGAGGGAGCAAGCCAGGAGGAACAAGTCACATTCCTCCATGGCTTCTACTTCAAGCCCCTACCTTGAGTTCCTTTTGGCATTTTTTTCTTGATAAATTTTAGCCTGTAGGATAAAGTAAAGCCTTTCCTAACCAAGTTACTTTTGGTTATGATGTTTAACCCAGCAACAGAAGGCAAGTTGATTCTTTTTATGGGACTAATATCATGACCTCAAGGTTGGACAACTGGTATTTTTGTCCTTGTGGCATGGATGTGGTACTTGCAGGGCTTGCTCATGACGATCCATCAGAGAGAAACACTCACTAGGAAACTGTTCCCTGTTGAGTTCCAGTTTTGGAATGTCATCCAGTGCTTCCCAGTTTCATGTTTGCACACAACACTTTGGAATCTTGCTATAGTATAGAGTTAGGTTCAGAATGTCCAGAGCTGACGTCCAGCACTCATAAGGAGATGCCTGATAACAAGACATTGGTCCTTCGACCTCATTGTGAAATGGCAGGACACAGAGTGATGCCCTTGTTGATTCTCAAAAATGAGTGTGAAGTCATAAGACACAAATCCTAGTAACAGTGGCTCTCATAAGCACAAAATAGAGAGAAAATAGATAATTAGAAGAAAAATACTCTTGACATTTAGGGACAGCATGCGATTTTGATCAAATCCAGCAAGATCCAGCCAGCTCAGTGGTGCCATAACTCTGTAGTCCTCAGATATCCAGGAATCCCAGGCAGCATGGGCAGAAGTTCTTGAGTTCTTTGAAATATTCTAAAACTAACAACTTAAATTAAATATATACACATAGCCAGCCCTGCCAGCATTTGTTCATGAAAATGTAAACTCACTAATACAATTCACTATGGTTTTGTGTCTCTTTATTCCTCCCATTGCTAGCTTAGTACTTATTATTTGTGCTTTAAGATATATATATATATATCTTTGACTAATAAAAATAAGAAAATGAATTAAGTATTCATAAATGCAGTTCCAGCAGTAGAGACTTAAAAAGAAAATACTTGGTAGTAAAAAAAATGTTGAGAAGTAATTCAAATTTCTTATGTTATGGTATTGTTTTATTACTTAGTTTTATCTCTAGCACTTTTGTTTGTTTATGTGGTACATTGTTTGGCATGCTCTCAGGTTCATAAACATTAACTAAGCAAAAGTTTAAGAGTAAAGTAAAAGAACCAGGAGCAAATCCCTACTATGTTCACCTCAATAATGGCAATTGTACTTTATAAACAACCTATCAAGTGCTAATATTAATTATCATATTAATTCCTTAGAATTGCTTCACAGGTAATTCTATTTTAAAAATTGGGCTGAAGATATGGCTCTGCACATATGAGCTCTTACTGCTCCCAGGGTTGGTTCCCTAGACCCGCATAGTTAGTGGTTCACAAACATCTGTAGCTCCAGTTCCAGAGGAGCCCATGCCTCTCCTTACCTCCAGCATGCATGTGATACACATACATACACCTAGGCACACACACACCGTAAAAAAATAAAATAGCAAGTATGTGTTATCTCTATATGTGTGTGTATATGTTCATGTGCACAGGCAGAGAAGTATGGTCAGAGGTTGAAGCCGAGTGTTTAGCTCTGTCATTCTCCACCTTTTCGTTTGAGACTGGTTATCTCACCATTTCCACAAGACTGCCTGTCCAGAAGCCTGTGGCCCCACCTGTCTCAGCTTCCTGAGTGCTCAGATTGCAAAAGAATCCTGCCATCTTTAGCTTTTTGTAGGGGTGCTAATGATATAAAATCAAATCCTCATGCTTATGTGGCAAACATTTTAACCTAAAATGAACATTTTATGAACAAAATATCTGAGCCTTAGAAACACAGAGTAACTAGGCCAGAAAACAACAGCAAGTAAAAGAATTGTCTAGCAATGGAGCCTAAGTCTCTACCCCAAATTATAAAACCCTAAAATAAAAATCTAAGATTCTACCATCTCAAGATGCTGTTAGATTCTAGTCTCTACATATTTATGTCTGAACATATAAGGAAGATTACTGATTTACTTATTTATTTACTTGAACCTCAGCTCTTTGCAAAAGTGTTCATGAAGATGAGAGAAACAAAAATGGACCCCAATGTTCCCACCAGCTCCCAGCATGCTGCCATGCCTTGGAAAGACCCTGACCCTTTCCTCCAGCAGGCACACAAAGGAAAAGATACTCATCCCACAAAAGCCCTGGTGGGAATGCAAACCCAATTCTCTGCGTTTGCCCTAAGGGTGCCACAGAACAAACACAAGTTTAGTATGAAATAAATCCAGATCTAAACCTGATCCTCACATAACTAACTGTCTTCTGAACACTGACAGTTCACGGACTTTGCTGAACCATTTTATTATCTGATCAAAGCGGGATAATACTGGATTTTCCACTGGAGTGTGGTGAGACCTAAATCACTCTTTATAGGCAGAGCCCCTGGCACATGTGGAGCACTAAACAAATATATCAGTAGCCCTGTTCAGACCAGCTGCTTTCCACCTCACATTTTGGCTTGTATCTGCAAAGACACAGACTTCCAACAGAAATTATCCTCTTGACCCCGGATAATCCACAATATAAAACCTAAGCATTTGGTTACCTGATCCTAGGTCAGGCATACTCACAGTAGGTAAATCTGATAACTAACGATGAATGATAAAATCAATGATAATGACAAAATAATGTATGGAATAATGATAAAAATAAACATCTTGTTGCATAGACCACAATTATAGCCAGTGTAGAAATGCTGTGACTAACCAAAGGGCAATGTCCTTTCCTAAGTGTCAGAAGGTCAGTCTGCAAAAGTATCTTTGCCTCCTACATTGCTCTCACTCCTCCTGGGAAGGTAAATATTTTTTATTAATTAATTTATTTATTCATCCACTTTACATCCCAATCACAGACCCCCCCATTCCTCCAGTTAGCCCCAAAACACACACACAACTCCTGCTCCTCTATTCCCCTCCCCTTCTCCAAGAAGCTGGCGGCCCTCCATGGGTACCAACCTGCCATGACACATCAAGAAACTGCAGTACTAGGGGCTTCTTCTCCCACTGAGGCCAAGCAAGGTGGTCCATTAAGGGGAACAGAAACTACAGGCAGGCAACAGAGTCAGAGACAGCCCCTGCTCCAGGTGTTTGGGGAACCTGCATGAAGACCAAGCTGCACACAAATAAACATATAAAGTCAATTTCCTCTGCTAGCAGATAGTCTAAATTAAGGAAGCATGGAAATGGAGAATGCCTAGTGTCAAAAGGTCAAACTGTGACATCTCAGAGAGTAGTAAAAGATAGGCAGTGAAAAGCAGCAATGTGCTTGTATCTTTAATAACAGAGAACAGTGGTTTTGTTTTTTCAGGGAATTATAAAACAGAAAAGAAAGGAAAACTTGATAGGAGAATAAAAAGTCCACGGCTTTATTTTTTCTTGACTCTCAGAGCTCTGTGAAGCACACAACACTTCTAATTCTCCCATTCCGTTCTTCTGATTCTCTTTGTGAAGTCAACACCAGACCTCCTGAGTTCACATAGACTGACAAATACAATTTTTAGCATGACCAGTGAGGGACATCTTATTCTGCTCTCCAAGAACACACATGTGAAATGAGTTCTGCAAGTTGACTCAAGTCTTTCCCAGCTGGGTCCTTTCTCTTGCTAGAAAGATAACCCCGAAGATGCAGCCTGGCCTCTAGCAAATCAACTACTACCATGCTGTCTTTGCTCTCTGGGAAGCCTGTAGAATTCCCATGGCATTTAATATTTGCAGTGACAGAAAAAGAACTAGAGATGGCATATGTAATTGTGTTTGAGGTTGAAGAAAATGAACCACAGGGAAATTCTGACTCTTTATTAGAAATTGTGAAAGACTGGCAAATCTTCCAGGACATGACTTAGCTCCCTACCTCAGTCTCATTGCAGTACATCCCTGAACTTGAAACATGGGGTCATTGAACTATTTGGTTCTCAACTAGCAATGATTCCTTTCATCTCACAGGAGTAAAGATGGAATCATCAAAATACCATCTCTTTATCAGTGTTTCTTCATTTTGCTACTAATGCCTGTGAACTTCCAAAATCCTCTATGTCATGGAGAGTTGTTTTATACTTTTTTATCTTTGGTATCTCAATATGTATTACTGAGTGTGTATTGATACTGTTGACTGATCAGTAAGTATATGAAAGAATAAATAAAAGAACAAGAAAGAAAGGGAGCCATTTCCTGCCTGGCCTGTCATTAATAGGCTAGTGTAAACATATTAGGTTACACTATCTAATGAGTTCACACTTCATGCTAGCAACAAGCTAAGTGCATTGTATCCAATCTTTCTTTTGCATCTTCACACTACCACTGTGAGATAGCAAGAATTATTAGTCTCAGATCAGCAGGAAATAAAAATAATTAGAGGCTCAGCAAACAGAAAGCATGCATAAGACTGCACAGTCAGAAAGTCATAGAAAGACTGGCACCATCTCCCTGTGGTGCTCAACATTTGAGTAAATGTTTATGTATTTTGGATTCCTCTCTCAGCATCAGCATTGTGGTGTTATTCATTCATTCACTCATCCATTAATGACATCTATCCAAAGTGTAGAATATACATTTAGACAGTTCTATGTTAGTCTCCAGTGAATACAAAACAGAAAAGAAAAGAAAGAAAAAAAGAAAGAAAGAAAGAAAGAAAGAAAGAAAGAAAGAAAGAAAGAAAGAAAGGAATGTCATTTCTTATTTTCAAAGACATTAGAATTTCACAGGAAAAATAATATACAGCACTGCATATAAGTTTAGCTCCTCAAGAGCTATGAAATGTAATAAAAATTAAACAAGAAAATGATCACTATCTTAGCTTCTAAAGCAGCTGTTTAATCTCTTTCCACCTTCCAAATAACCCCCCTCCACCCACACAATACCTAGAAGTAGTCCCTCTCATTGCTTACAAATGTATTTTGCTCCTGATACTACCAAAAAACCTTCAGTGCATTCTCATTGTAAAGTTTAAAACTCTTAGTCTATTATTATCATGTTATAATTGTTTTATTACTTTAGCTCAAGGTTTCTCTTCTGTTTATTCTGTGACTCCTGGTGGCATGCACATACCATTTTGTAAATTGATCCTGTCCCCTCTGCCTCTGTTTCAGGTCCTTCTACTAGGGATTAAGCTTCTTTTTTTCTTTCTATTTAGGCTGTTCTGTCTATTCTAATCATTTTTTTCTCTACTCTTCTAAACCATTTTGCTTTATATAAGTATCTCATTTCTTTCATTTCTCTGCCAGAGAGCATTAAATTATTTTAGATGGAAACTAATTCCTTATACATCTGCCTTGTCTATGAGCATCTCAGTAGCCATAGTAGCTGCTTGTTCATCTTTCTGACCTAACTCTCCTTCACAATAGGACCATGTGGTGTGGACTTGAAAGTTCTGATAAAATGAATGAACTGGTTAGTCTGCAGTAACATTTTTCTCCCTGTAAGTTTTGTGAGGATTGAGGTTATATATTTTTGTCATTTACTTTTACCTTACCATAGATCCTAGCATGAACATTGGATGTAATAAAAACCTGGAAAATGATTGTTAATAGATTGAAAGTTGTGATTCCATGGCAGAAGCAATATATCTTCTCTATTCATTACTGCAATCTTTTAATCTAGAGTTAGGAATAAGTCACCAACCTCAGTGTGTGGTTGTCAACAAAATGGACACTTATTCCAAATCTAGACACAACATTGTGTCTTCTCTGCCCCTCCTTTTCTGGCCACATGGAAGTCATAGAACTGGATTAGACATAAGTGCATAACTTTTCCCCCACTGATGGATGAAAGAGAACAAATAACAAATATCCATAATCAAACACTGGCCAGGGCTTTTTCTAGGAGTGATTGGCTCAAACTGATTAACTAGAGATGTGAGATAAAGAATTCATGGTGAAGAGAAAGCCACACTGACCATGATGCCTTTGGGTGGGCCTTTCCTGGCATGCAGCTATGTCTATTCTCCACTTTAGCTTTGCTGCATGAAATTAGAGCAAATTCCCAATCCATCCTTTTGTCTTGTTTCTTTTTTCCAAGATAGATTTTTCTCACTTGTTACCTAAGGGATCATCTTAATGGTTGAAAAGACTCTTCTGGTAAGAGATATGGGTTGTTAAAGAAACAAAAAATTAAAAGGGATAAACAGCACTACATTTCACAACAAGACTATAGACACTTATTCAAGATCTTCCAAAACAATCTTTAGAGAGCCAAACAGTAAGAACACAGAAGCCATTTGTTCAGAGGTTATCTTACCAAATAATATACTGCTTAACCAACTCATAAGAAATTCTTAAAAGACAGGGGAAGAGATCTCAATCATTTGATGTGATAGCATCTAAATGAATAATGACCAGTGGCCTTACAGGATTTATGGTGGACAGAAGAGAATGGAGGATAACTGTAGAAACCCAGGTCAGAGCCCACGGTGTGACTTTGAAATATCTCCTTTACTCCCATTCTCCCTCCCTCCATTCCTTTCTTCTTTCATTTCCTCCTTCCTTTTATACTTCTTTTTTTTCTTTTGAGTCCCCATTTATTCCTGCTTTGAATACACACACACACACACACACACACACACACACACACACACATATTTATATGTATTCACTCAATGCTCACATATAATCTATAATGCCCAAGATCTACTACTTAATGCTAAAATTATGGAGTATAAAAATATGTCCTTCATTCAGTGACCTCCTGATAGCAAAGGTTCAGAGAACAAAGGGGCACAAAGAATTCATAGAAGTCATCACTAAAGAAGCAACACCTGAAAAGACTGAAAACATGGATGGCATTTGTCTGTGGCCAAGGAGAGTGCTCCAGGCAGGAAATGGCATCCCAAGAGGAGGAACAACAGGTGCAGAGTCATGGCGGCCTACTAAAGCATGATGTATCCAAAGGAGACAACGATTCTCCCAGCATGCATTTTAATTGGTAATTAAGTACACAAGTAAGTTAATTATGGCAGTAAGTCCTTTGATATAAATGTGCTGTGTGAGAGTTTAGTACCGTGACAAAAATACCTAAGCAAACCCGATTAAAAGAGGAAGATGCATTTTGGTTCACAGTTTCAGAAAGGTCATTCTATTATACTGAGGAAAGTATTATAGAAGTAGAGTAGGTCGCATCACAACATTCAGAAAACAAAGTCAGAGACTAAGGAGAATGCACCTAGTAGCTGACTTTCTCTTTTGTTGTTGTGATTGGGTGGTGTTAAGCATTCTCAATGTTAACTAATTGGTCCTGCTTGCTGTCTGTTACTTACATTGACTCTGATTGGTTAAACAAAATGCTGAGGCCTGAGATTGGGCAAAAACAAAGAAAGGCAGGTGGGACCTCCTGAGATTAGAGCAGGAAATCTGGGCCTTCGACAGAGGATTAATTCATTCAAGCCAGGAGAAGGAAGAAGGAGGACACATACCATGGGTTAGAAAAAAGAACCTCATTTCACATGGCCAGGAACATCCACATAGCATGGCAGTTCAAGGGGATGTATGTATATATGGGGTCATATTTGGGTAATTGAATTAAGAGCTAGCTTAGGTGGGCCAAGATTTCTCAAATTAGGCCAGGGCTTGTTAAAATCCATGTGGTATCTGTATGCTCTTTTATAATGGCTGGTTAAGGACTAACAGCAGCAGATAGTATAAATGGGCAAGCTTTCCTAGTATCCTTTATGTTGCTATGATTGAACAAAACAACAAGAATAACAAAACCCCTGACAAAAAGCAACTTCAGGTGGGGGGAAAATAAATGGTTTACTTGAATTCACATTTCCAAGTTGTAGTTCATTGTGTGGATAAGTCAAGGGAGCAGCAACTTGAGGGAGCTGGTTATATACACAGTCAGGGCAGAGAAAGTTAGGGAGTTAGGGAATCGTGCCACTCAAAGTGGCCTGAGTGTTCCCATATTAGTTGACTCAATTAAGACCAGTCCAATGTAGACCATCCTTCATTGGGGCTCTCTTCTCTGATTATTCTATATTGCATCATGTTAGCAATTGAAGTTTACCATCATAATCATGTTGAAAGGCAAAGAGGAACAGTGAAGATCATCACAAAATGAATAGTGCAGAGCTTGTCTAGATGCACATTGATTTCCAGTCTAACTAAAGAGTTAGATAACATAATATAGTAAGTCATAGGGGAGATTTTCCATAGAAGATACTCAGGGTGAAAGAGCTTCCTTTCTCTGTTTAATCTTATGTGATTCACTAGGGTACCTGGAGTATAGGGGTTCAGCAACAATGTCATGACTTACACAAGAGTGACACTCTTTGAGGACTGCCTTCCTCATGCGCAATTCCAATAAAAATGATTAACAGATCACAGGAACAAAGCAGTGTACAAGCATTCTCCACTGTCCACTCTACTATTGCAGAGTTGGACATAGCGGGCACTGAATTTCCTTTACTTGTTTCCATCATTGGCCATAAATTAGCCCATTCTGGCACTGGTTATTCTATTTGCCTACCAAGGAAGTTAAGTGAAAGTTCATTCTTTCCAACATGCTCTTTTAAACTTCCCCCAAACAGCTCATCTTACTCTGAGTGCACCATCAGCATCCTTCCACATAGAGTCACATAACTCCTTTAATTTGAGGAAGGTTTAGTATTCTTACTGTACTGAGACTATTATGTTAGGAGAATAAATAGGTATGCCTGTAGATTAAGCAATTTTTTAGTATTATAAAGCCTCATCTTCTCCATAAGCTATTCCAGAGAGCTGTTAATATTCAGAATTTTCTGATTAAAAAAAAGCAGTTGAAAGACAAACAGTTTTCCCGAGGTATGCAAAAGGTATGCTTCACACCCACAGGTTTATGGTTATGGTGATGTGAAGATCCAGGCTTCTCTTAGGGATTTGGGTACTTTAGAGTAGAGGTGATAGGGCCAGGAATTAGCAGAGGACCAGCTTTTCAACTAAACCAAAGCAGTGTTTTTAGATTTTCTGAACATTTGGTAAGAGGAGAGAAGAAATAAATTATATAAATGTACTGCGAATAACAACTTTACTATTTAAAAATTTCTTTCTACAGGAATGTTACATCTCAGGTCTCAATGGGGTGGCTAATGGGAAAGCTTTGGATCTGATATACACAGTTCTGTGCTTTGGTCTCTAACACATAATTCCCTTCTATGGAATTTTCTACTTAAAGATGTGAACCATGGAGGGTCTTTCAGGTCATCATGTGTGTGAATCTTCATAATATTACCAGATGGAGAGTCTTGGTCACTGGAAACTGATGTCCAAATATGTTATATTGAACAATGAACACAGCCTCTGGTGCTTGGAAGCACACACACACACACACACACACACACACACACACACACACATTCACATGCACACACTTTTACTTTTTAGTGCTTGCTTTTAAAATAAAACTTAAAGTCTTTTGGTGACATAAATAAGCCATATAAAATACAGAGTTCAGTCAACAGAAAAATATGGGAATAAATAAGATGTTTGCATAAGGTTTTTGACATTGATTGGAAATAAATTATACATAAAATGCAGTAAAGATGAAAGAGTAGCAACTGATAAAAGCAAAGAGATCCTTTCTGAATACATGTGTGGAGTATGCTGCACTCATACACACACTCATGCATACACTCACACTCTCTCCCCATACCTTTCTTTCTGTCTTCTTCCCTCTCCTTTCTTGTTTCCTCTCCCCCTCTCTCTTAGTGATTAGTTTCTAAAATAGTGCAGACAACTCTAAATTGTTCCCAAGTCTAAATGCCTGCATAAAGCTGAGGGTAGGCATGGGTGTCACCGATCAAGCAACTATACTGTACTGGAGACTGGACCCAGCTGATATTTGTGACAAAATGTAAATTACACCTGTTTATTTGCTCTTATAACCAATCTGAAGATGCAATGTTGTGCCCATTTGACAGAAGCAAACATTGCTCCAAAATGAACTCTGCACCTGAAGCTATACGGTTACAGATGTTAAATCCTATCAAAAGCACAAGTTCTTTCCTCTAATCTTTCACAGTTGTAAAGCAATCCCAGTTCATATTGTTCTATTCTCATTTTTAACAAGTATTAGTCACAGAAATTAGTTCCAGATATTAGAGACAGATATTAATTTCCATGTGTTTATAAAAGAAAAAAAGCTAATCCTTAGCAAAATTAAGTAACTCATCTAAATTCACACAACACATGCAAATGGAGTAAGAACTCAAATACACTTACCAGTAAATCAGTTCTGCATGAAGAAATTCTTGGTTCTTAACATCAGTCTTTAGTGCCACATGGGTCAGTGAATAGGTATCAGGGCTGCATAACTCCTTTTCAGTTCAGAGATGTAACATTTACCAGATACTTGGGAATCTGATTTATTAGTTCTGTAGGCCAATTTCATTTTCTGTTATCAGCTGCTTTGAGAACTAGATCATTGAGTGTGAGTGGGCTGTGGGATAGGCTCAGGGAAAGTAAGGTATGTGAAAGGTATTGTTGGAGGTACTTCAGAAGAAAACAGTGAAATACAGATATGTGATCCCAGGAGGAAAACAAAGGGATGAAAGAAGAGGGTTTTGGAGGTGGAGGAGTCAATCCTCAGAGGTCTCCAAAATGAGTTTCAGCTTCAGGCTGATCCTCCTAATAGGACTGAAATATAAATTTCACTCATGTGCCCTTTCCCCTACATGAATACTCTGAGGGGAAAGAAAATAAATGAATTTTCATATTCCTGCCCCACATCGGGCATGGGTGGAAAGCAAAGAAGGACTTTGAACTCACAGTCCCTTTGGCTTGCATAAGCCCATAGGTAAAACAGGACAAATAAGCACAGTGCAGCTAAAGACACATAGCAGGGACAAAGTGGGAGGCAGGAAGTAGGTGCTGGGTGACAGTTTCTACAACAGAAGTCCTTAGGGGATATCTGTGCACTCATTCCAATATTATTCCCTTGTATTAGAACTGAAGATGCAAGTTCCTTCATGTGGTTCATTTCCAGAAACACTGCAGAAAACTCATACATTAGCTGTGAGTCCAAAGTAGAATTCACCATAAGACCAGGACCAGGGGAAGGTTGTCAGTTCACCAGAAAATGTGCATGCCAGATCATGGGCAACAATGGAGTTGTAAGCTGAGAGCTTTATGAGGCCACATCGATCAGTTTCAGCCATTGTTCTCAGCCTAGGAAGCACAACCAGCTCCTATGATTTATGGCAGATAAGAAGCTCTGAAGCAATGTTGCAAATGGAGACCCAGAGACGAGGCTCTTTTATCACAGTAATAAATTCATGCTCCCAGATTCATTTAAGCCTGTGTTTTTAATTCCCCACCCCTTACCTAATGCAATTAAGGCTTGAATTAATTACAAAAGGGGTAAACAAAGAGATGTATTGCTTCACAGACATGCAAAATCTAGCTCACTACCCTACATTAATAATACTTAACAAATAGATCTCTAGCTCAGGCATAAAAAATTAATCTCCCCTAATTTTCTGGTTCCAGCTGGTCTCCTTCAGTAATTCTTACCAAAAAAAAAAAAAAAAATCTGTCTTTTTCCTTCTTTTTTAATTAATTAATTTATTGCTTCAGGTTACATATCCATCATAGTGTCCTCTTTCCACACTTCCCAGTCCCACCCTCCCACCCTTTATCCCCTAACCCTTCCATCCCACTCCTCTGAAGAGGAGTGTCCCTACATAACAGTCCCCTGCCCCAGTTCAGCAGTCATGTGAGGTCCAAGAGCCTTCTACACTGGAGGCCTACAAGGCAGTACCACCAAGGAAAAGTGTCTCAATGACAGGGAGAAAAATCAAACAAACAAACAAACAAAAAAAAAAATCTATGTCCATGTTCCCTTTGGTGCCTTGGTTGTAGTATAGATATCCTGCACTATATAGCTAAAATCCGACTATAAGTGAATAGATGCCATGTGCATCCTTCTGAGTCTGGGTTAGCTCACTCAGGATGAGCTTTTCTAGTTCCATCCATTTGGCTGCAAATTGCATAATTTCCTTGTTTCTGATAGCTGAGTAGTATTCCATTGTGTAGATGTACCATAGTTTTTAATCCATTCTTCAGTTGAGGGACATCTGGGTTGTTTCCAGTTTCTAGCTACTACAAATAAGGCTGCTATGAACATAGATGAGGCAACTTCTTTGTGATTAGGTGAGGAGTCATTTGGATGTATACCCAGAAGTGGTATGGCTGGGTCCCGAGGCAGAGCTATTCCAAGTTTTCTAAGATATTGCCAGACTGACCTCCATAGTGGTTACACAAGCCTGCATTCCCACCAGCAATGGAGGAAGGTTCCCCTTTCTCCACACCCTCACCAGCATGTGTTGTCATTTGAGCTTTTGATCTTAGCCATTCTGACTGGTGTAAGATGGAATCTTAGAGTTGTATTTCTCTGATGATTAAGGATGCTGAGCATTTCTTCAAGTGTCTCTTGGCCTTTGGGAATTCCTCCTTTGTGAGTTCTATGTTTAGCTCTTTCCCCCATTTTTAATTGGATTATTTGGTTTCTTGGCATTTAATTTCTTGAGTTCTTTGTAAATTTTGGATATTATCCCTTTGTCAGATTGGGGTTGGTGAAGATATTTTCCCAGTCTGTAAGCAGCCATTTTGTTCGAATGACAGTGTCTTTTGCCTTACAGAAGCTTTCAAGTTTCATGAAGTCCCATTTATTGATTGTTGGTCTTAGGTTCTGAGCTGTTGGTGTTCTGTTCAGGAAGTTGTCACATGTACCAATTTTACTTCTGTTTTTACAATCAAAATCTTTGGGTATATTGTATCTTAAAGGCATGAATAGATGAGTGCATAAAGTATATGCCAGTGAATAAATGATGAATTTTGTTTGTTTGTTTGTTTGTTTGTTTTTGTCTTCCTGAAAAAAGATGGAGAACCTCAATGCATCACAATAAAAATCCCCTCATCTTCGGCTTAAGAAAACATAAGTTCCATAGCCTTTATTCTTATAACTTTAGTCACTATGGTATATTGTCTCAAATTCAAGAAGCTTAGATTTATTGGTAATACACTACTTTTGAAAAATAGATTTTAAAAAAAGGTATGTTGGAAAGTTGAAGTGCCATCAGAAGAGATAAGTTGCCAGAATTCTCCCACAGGAGAGAAATCCTGTTTGGAATCCATCTCTGAACTTGAGTGAGTGGGTTCTTTCTCACAAGTTACTGCAAGTTTGTAAGTACTTCTTCCATAGATGTAAAGAAATAGATGATGTTATTCATGTTATAATGTTAGTGTATTATAATGAAGTTACTTATAAAAATAAGTGTCCTGGTCAGTGTTCTGGGAAGCATGACCAAAACAAAACAAAACAAAAATATCTCCCAACAACTGTGAGCCATTCTTAAAAGTGTCATTTACCTTCTAATCCAGGGCCATTTCTCAGCCTTGAAGTCTTGAGGAAACATTTTAAGATTCTGTAACATTCCAACCTACTATGATGGTGGAGAAATTGAGTAAATTTTTTCGACTTTTTCCTTGAGAATTTCATACATGTATATAATGCATCATGGTCATATTCATCCCTTTATTTTATACCTCAATTCCCCCTGAATACTTCTCTCAACTTCATGACCCCTTTATTTATTTTATATCCCACTGCATGCAAACAGTAGTAATTTTACCTCTAACGAAAAACTAAAATTGCTCCACCAGTTGCCACCAATTTTCAATAGCTTCTCAGAGAGGGATGGGACTTCTTTTGTGCCTAACTCTAAATTATACATTTTTAAATAAATCACTCCTTCCTGCCAAGATTCATGAAACACCACAGAAGAGGAGGCAGAGAGAATGTAAGAGATTGGAAGGGACGCTAAGAAATGATGTCTTCTGGGCTATAGCATTCATGAACTCATAGCATCAGTGGTTACCCGAACAAGACCTGCACAAGATCAAGCCACTTTAAATTCCACCAGAATTCTTAGAAGCAACTATGTAGAAAATACACATGAGGGTAATATAATATTAAATGAAAAGTAATTGTGGGGAAACTGGTGGGAGGCAAATTGTCTAGTGGAAAGCAATGTCAGTTTTCTATTAATGGATAATAGACTACCACAAAGTCTGGAGCAGCTTCAAGCAACACAATGTGTTATATCACTCAAATCAATGTCACATGTTACATTTTTTTAAGTCTGGGCATGGCTAAGGCTCATATTTTTCAGGATATCTCCAGAAATTGGGAGGGCTGTATTCTTACCCAGAACCTTCACTGGAGTGGATTCTACTATTACAATGATTCCTGATCTTTGTAATATTTATTTCCCTGTACACATAAGACAGGCCCTGGATGCTTTTGATATTTGGATGGAGGTGGAAATCAGTGTTGGATACTACCTGCAATTGTTAGACACCATCATTATTTCACCATGTGGGCTTTTCCATCATGCCCACTTATTTCATCAAACATCTAGGTTCAGTGTGCTGAGATGGGATCTTATCAATATAACATAAGCACGTGAGATGTTTTAAAGTAGAATGTGATAATTATTATTAGTTGTAAACTTTGTGAGATGTTTTAAAGTAGAATGTGATAATTATTATTAGTTGTAAACTTTACAGGATCTAGAATCACCAAGGAGACAAACTTCCTATCATATCTGAAAGGGAGTTTCTAGATTGAGTAAATTTGTATGTGAAGGTGAAGCCTAAATATTGGTTCTGTTGTCCTATGGATTAGAGTTCTGGACTTGGATAAAGAATAGACAATGAGCCGAGCATCAAGTATAATGTAGTGCTTCCTAACTGTGGATGCCATGTAACCAGCTGCTTCACATTCCTGTCCCTGAACTGAAATTAATCTTCCTTTTCTTTTGTTACTGAAAGAAAGTAAAAATACACAGACCTTTTCCATAATATATTGGTTACAAAAGTCACAGATTGAACCTATACCCAAAGAGATAAGATCATTCCAGAGTGTTTATATTAAAGACTCACTCCAGTTTGTGACAATGACTAGTGATAAACATGGCATCTTTACAAATTGATATTTGCAAACATCAAAAGGATGTTTGATGAAATAAGTGGGCATGTTTGAAAAGCCCACATGGTGAAGAGATGGGTGTACCCTCATATGATACAAGCAGGATATTCATCTACATAAGGCCCTGATCACATATGGAAGCCTTACCCTAACTCTATTTCCTATTTATTTTCCTGGATCTAAACCCATTTCAAACTTTTGGAGAACTTTTCTTCTCTCTCCCAGAATACCTCATTGTTTAAATGATAATGCTTCCTGTGCATTCTTTTTTAAATGTTTATTTATTACTTCAAGTTACATCTCCATCACAGTGCCCTCTTTACACGCCTCCAATTCTGGCCCATATTGCTATGGTCATCAACCTCAAAAATATTGAGTGGTTGACTCTTTCTTTCTGTGTGGTAGCTCTAACTGTGTGGCTTCATGAAAAAGGAGCATGATAGAGTGCCCCAAGTCAGGAAAACAAGGAATAGTGGTAGTACAAACAAAGGAGGTTCTAACTGTCTTTAAGATCAACTGAAATATAAGAGATAGATAGGGCGTCTTCAAAAAACCTCAAGAGATCTGCAGAATATGGCATTCAAAGATGTTTTCTTAACTTAAGATTTTTTTATATCGAGACATGTCAGCTCCTGACAGCACTCCCCTATTCTACTCCAAGTAGAAGATGAGCGTTGAAGAATCTCCTGTGGGAGATGGTTGAATTAGTGGCAAGCCTATCTCTTGGCAAGAAAAACCCCTTGCTTCAACTGTAGACAGAATGCTGCCCAAAAAGGACAAAACATGGAAGTAGGTAAGTCGACAGCCTAGCTCTACCAAGACAGGGTAGGCAAGTCCTTCATAATTCCTGCTTTACAATCAATGTCTGTCAGAGAAATGGGGCCAAACGGCTGACAATTGATGCTGTAATGTATGAAGAGAAAATGGGAACTGTCCAGGCAGCCACTGGACAGTTTCTTAGTTTTGGAAGCTTCAGGCCCTGCACTTCCTATATATTCAGATATATTTATCCCTCTCAGGTCTCTGAGGTGGTTGAAGAAGAGATAGCTAGAGTCTCATAGTTAAATTTTCAGTTGTTTAGGAATTAAGAGGGTGTTCTGGATCTAAGAAGATGTTTTTCAAATTGTGATGCAAGTTAGTATGAAAGCTGAGTTAGATATAGAACTTTAAACTCATGGAGATGGTTAGATAGTAGAATGTTAAAGTCAGGTGCCAAATACATATGGACTAGACATTGGGAATGTGTGCTAAGCCATATAACTCTCATAATTGTGGTCTATTTATTTCTGTTGTTTTGTATTGTATTTATTGTTATAAGAGAGAGAACCATTTGTTGGACTGAAAGGAGGAGCTGTTGGGGGGGAAGAAGATATACTTTAAAATTTAAAAAAAGGGTAGAGGATGGGGGGTTGAGGGGGAAGAGGGTGGGAGAGTGGGACTGGAGGGGGGAGTAGGGAGGGGATTGTGATTGCGATGTAACTTGAAAAAATAAAAATAAATAAAAAAGAAAGTATATTCAAGTATTTAAACTGAGCTGTTTAACTGCTTGAGTGATTAGTTCATTTATTCTGTTTGCTCACTGATGCTTTCATCCCTCCTTTAATTCTGAAAGGGTGTGTTGAGCATGTCCCATTAGATGTTGAGAGTGTTGTACTCCTTGTGACAACTATATCACTGTTTTCCCAATTGAGTAGAAAATAGAGACAAACTAAGAGGCACAATAGGCAGCATTCAGAGAGGAGGGAACAAAGAACAGAAACATCTTAAGTGTGCTTGCAAGAATTAATGACTAAGGGAGAGAAACAACAACATATATGTGGGAATAAAGAGGATCGATTGCAAACCTGGAAATGGTAAGTGATGATGGAAAGACTGAGAATTCCAGCAGCAGAAAAACAGGTAGAATATTCAGAGAAATGAAAGTGTTGTGATAATTCAGCATGATGACAGACTATGTCCATCATTTTATTCTTTGATGGGGCACTCTGAATAACATGAAAAGCGGGGCTGTGTAGTATCATGATTAGAGGTCATTACACTAGATTTCAGAGAGTTGTGTGTTGATTTCTGGGAGGAGGGGATATGAGAGTCTTAATGAAGGAAATGTAAACCTATAAATTGTGAGTTATAAACTTTAGTAATGAGGGGTGGCAACACATATTTGTAGGGATTGTTAGATAAATTTTAAGATGAGTGTGGCTCCTTAGTCTTCTCTAGTGCCACCCAGTGTGACTGTGACTTGGAGCAATCCAGGATGGAGATATTATGCAGAAACCTCTAAGTGTTCAAACTTTATTTTTTAGCAACTACATATACACATTATATATAGTTATAGTTACATGATTTTACTTCCTCCCTCTCCTGCCTCCAAACTCCCTCTTGGAATACTTCCCCTTGTCCTCTCTCTCAAACTCAGGGTTCAGCTTCAACATTTAAGAATTGTGTCATTTTGGATTACTTTTAGCACTGGTGTCTTTATTTGCAGAGAGGCAATAACAATGTTTGTAGAGTTATCGCTTATGAGAATATGGGATTTCTTTGATTACATGAATCCTTCCCATGTTCATACCCTAGAACTGTCATTAAATCTACTCCATGTTTCGAAAGAGGCCACAAGTCTCCTCAGAGACAGAAACTTCTAATCCAACTGTAGCTTAATAGTGAAGACTTGAGTCTGAGCAGGGTAGGGCTGCCAGTCCTGATTCTTTTTGTGTCAGTCCCTGAGAAACATAGTGACTTGTGTTTATATTTTTTCTGGCATGTAGAGTCTTAAGACGAGTGATTGAGATACAAAAAAAGACAAGAAAAGGAACTTTTGAAAAGGTAGTACAACTGCAGGAATTTGTCTCTTCACTTCAGATTGACTTATAAATAACTTTCTAAGGCCTCTTTCTGCATAATATCACTAAGGAGTGAGATGACGATTAAAACACCCACATAGTGTATATGTGAGGGCAGAGAGAGAAAGACAGAATACAATTACAAAATACACAAATTACACTCTGAATTAATTTTAAATGATATTCCTTAACTATTTATAAAGATCTTTGTCTTAAAATATCATTCAGTTCTTTATTTTATCAAATAATCAAAAGCAAAATTTATCCAAGTTAAAAATACAAAAACAGAAAATGGATCCTAAGAATCTTCACAAAACTGCATTTCTATGGGAAGTTGATTTGGACAATACACATCCCCTGAAATACACTGAGAGTGAGAAGCTAGTTCACCAAGACTCACATGCAGACTCACATGCTAATCCATGCAGCACTCTGGCATTTCACTCAGGACTGCAAACATAGAGGGCAGCAAAACCCTTACATGCTAGAATTCAGTTACATGAGACCACATGCCTGATGCACTCTGATGCAATGTCCATGTGCCTTCTTCCACTGACAGGATCTTAGTCAACAGCACAGTCATAATGTCTGTGAGTTCATTTTCTGACCAAACTCTAGAGAAGACTCTTGAGTGTAAGGCGGGGTTAAGGGAGGTTGCAGTTATGAATTATGTGCTTCCATTTAACTACACCAATTTCCAGCTTAGAGAAAAATGAAAAAGCAATGTTACTCCCTCTGTTATATTTACCTTTATTTTTTAAATTGCATCTTGCCATTTAAAATGATAGCTGCATATCTCATACCCATTTGCAAAACAACCTTGCATACAGTGATGAATCTGACATTAAGAACCTGCAGCACAGGATCTATTCTCCATTTTATGGAAGGGCATAAAAGATGTCTCAAAGATGACCCAGTAGGCACTGAAACCCAGTAAAATTCATTGAGAAGGTAAAGACTTCCAGGGTTCTTTTATTATAATGCAATCATAAAATCAATATAACTATATAAAAGCAAAGGATCAATTTTAAAAAGTGTGTCATAATCTTAAAATGAAGCTCCACACAGCCACAGCAATCAAATAACAAATGATATTTGACGGTTTGGGAATACTCCTGCATTGTGAAGTGGTAGTACATAGTGTGCAGAAAAATAATTGTGCTCCAGATAATAGTGTTAACAGACCCAGAATATTCCCACACATATGGAGGGGGCTTGCATGTTTCCTTAAAATTTCACTGAAAACTCAGTTTTTCACTGAAGCCTCCACCGAGCATCCTAACTAAAATTCCAAATCCCTCTCCAAAGTTCTCATCCCCAACATTTGTTGACTTTTCCTTCCATGTCTTTGATAACTTTGTACCATAGTAAATACATCTGCCAAGGTGCTGGAAAGAGATAGATGTTTCAAAGTGTACAGTGATTGAGAAGAATTTAATAGAAGGACCATTCATAAAGGTATGATCAGAGTCAAGGATACCAGCAATAATTTGCACAGCATCCAAGATGACCAACAATGGGAAAATCAATATTACCTTTGGGACTGAGGGAGTAAGGGAAAAAAACAGACCCTGGAGAGTCCAGCTGCCAGAATGTATTGGTAACCTAAGGAATCCTAAGCACAAGAAGAATCAGTTCTCTGGTTTCTCTTTCCTTCCACTTTCTATCTATGCCTTCTACTCTCTGAATTCAGCCAGAGGTCAAAAGCCACATCCTTTTCAAAATATAAGGCAGCATGAAAACATGCAAGTGGGTGGTACCCCAAACCAACAAAGTTTATTATTTATTCACTTACTAACTCACTGACATTAAAATAGGGTCACCAACAAGGTAAAGCTGTTTTGTTATTAATGCATTTCCAGAACCTTGAAGAATGACTATGTACATTAGATTCTCTTTAAATATTTGATAAATGAATGAATAGCAAATGACAGTTATAAAATATTTGTATTAGGATAATGAATTCATGATAATTTTAAATCTTTTGTGTGACTTTCTAGATTTTCCAAGTTTTATCAATAAACAGGTTGTTAGTATTTGGAAATATATGTGTCTTATATCTTGCATACACACACACACACATACACACGCACGCACACACACTCTCTAAAAGAAATTGAAGAGTCCAGTTCCTTCCTTGGAATTCATTAAGTAGGCAATAAAAGCTTGTACTGATTTCCCCACCTCCCATCTGTGTGGGTGCAGTCACATCTAGGAAGTGCTGATCAATATTTCCTTTCCAGACTGTAAAAATGCCCCAGACCAATTGCCTATATATTATTTATGCTGTCAAGATAATATTTAGGCAATACATAATTAAACAACAACCCACTCTTGAGACATGGGTAGAACATTGATCACGAAAGAATCCAGCCCTATTTTGACAAAGGGAAGGAAAGGCCTCCTTTGGGTTTGGCAACTAATATTTAATAAAAACAGACAAGAAGCTTGTCAGTTCCCTTTCCTGCCAGAAGCCTCATCCTTTAGTGACTCATACCCCAACTGAATATCATTGCTTGCAACTTTATCTAGTTGCCTCTAAATTATAGTTAGCTCTATTATATGCCAATTTGATCATTAGTCCCAAAACACAAGGATGGCAGTGGCTTCCAAGAAGTATTTCCCAAGGCAGATGCTACTCTGTCAGCAACCAACAGGATGATTGGATGATATGAAATGGTATTGTATTGTATTGTATTACTTGACTCAAAACATATCTAATAAAATCTTGTTAAAATGCCTCGCTGTACCTCGGTTTTACCTGCCCTAGATACCAGGTGCATTTTCACACAGCTGTTGTAACATCAAAAGCCCATAACAGACGTATCATCTTATACAACCCGTCCTCAGCAGCCTCGGGATAGGGCTGCGAGCATTTTGAATGAAAAGTAATAGATACTGATTTGCACACCCAGGTGCAAATGCTGTACTTTCATTTTACCACTTTCCAGCATGGAAATAAATTAACTTCTATGTTTGTTAACTGTTGCTTTTTTCCTCATCCCAGATGTTGTCCCTTATTTTTTTAATATGGTAATTGTGTGTCTAAAAGCAGAGCCCTTTTGGATTCTGTAAAAAAAGAATAGCACCAGATTGAAAGAAACTGCCTTATTAGTCAGTAGGGATAAAATAAAGTGAAATGCAACTTATAAATACTATGAAATCAATGAAGGTTCTACATTAACTTTTTAATCTGTGTCAAGTATTTGTTTGATCATATGGCATATATTTATAAGCTCACTTTGTACGTTATATATCTATCTTCTATAAGAAAGTTTAGGAAGACTGTGCTCTACTCGAACAGCAGACCTCAGCCAGGTCCATGACAATGAATTATTTGTCAAAGCATGGTATGAATAGCGGAGATGAAACTCAATGCCTATCTGTTTTCATCTAGCGATTGCCCAGACACAATCAGTTCACTGAGGGTCTCTGATCACGTGGCTCTGATCAGGACTTTGCTGGCTTTCTAAGTATGAAACGGGGAATAGGGAGGTAGTGCTGGTGGTTTGAGTGGCATAATGAATGGTAATCAGACTCAGTGTGATAACCAATTTCACATGTACTCATCAGGGATATGTCTTTGGGTTGTGTCACCAATGGGAGTGTCATGGAAAGAGAAAGGACATAGCATGAGAAGAAAACAGCAGCTATGAGAATCTGAAAACTGACTTTGCTAAGACTGGGCTGAAAAAGAAAAGAAATTCTTCACTAACTATTATTTCTTTGCATGCTCTAGTATCACAAAATCACTAATAACTCTATTGACTATATTTGAGTTATATATTAATCTGATTCCCACCTATGAAATTAGCTAAAGTTGTAAAAAGACCAAAATGGATAAAAAAAAAAAATCTGGGAAGGTAGCTGAGTGGTAGATCACTTGCGATGCTCATCCCTAAGTGGGATGGCTATATCATAAATCTTTACTCAAGACCCACCTATCATCATGAAGGAGGAGAGAAAAAGATTGTAAGAACCAGAAGAAGTGGGTGATTGATTTGAAATTGTTTTCTGCATATGATGGGCCTGCTGAAAACATGAAATAACAGCTGCTGTGACTGCATGCCCAAGAACTACACAAGACCAAGCCAGCCACCACCCCAGAACTCCAGAAGCCTCACCCCTGAGACACTACTGGCAATTAATGAGTGTTGGAAGAGAGACAATCAATTTTCTTCAAGGATGCAGCCTCTGAGAGGTTGCCCACACTCCATATGATGACACCATTCCTATACACATACTGTCAGTGATGGGTGAATTCACTAGGCTTTTTCAAAAGAGTACATGTAATTGGAAAGGAAAAGTGATAGGAAGTAAGAGAGGGATTATAGGGAAAGAATGAGGTGTGGACTTCATTGAAATACATTATATGCATGTATGAAATTCTCCAATGAGGAAGGTATTTTAAAAACCTATATTAAATGAAAAATGTTAAAAAATATAGCTTGGCATTTACTACAATAGTAAATGATATCTTTAACAAAATGAAGAAGTTATTCATGGATCATGGCATTGCTAATCCATGTCCTTTGATTGACAGCCTGTGATATCTACTTTGTACCAGGAAATCTAGTTTTCTCGGGATATTTAACATAGAAAATAAAGTCTGTTTGTAGTGCTCAGAGTGTCATGGGAAACACAACCAACCAATGTTATACATAATGTTAGCTTGGGATCCTAGGGACCCATAGAATGAATAGATGACTAAAATTTGGGCAAAGTAAAAACTTCTAAGAAGAGATAACTTTATACATGTATTTTGAGAACTAGTAGAAGATAGTGACTTCAAACAAAGTAAGTAGAAAACAAAGAAAGTAGAAGATACAAGATAAAATGTCAAGTTCACAATGTGATATTCTATGGATATCAGGGCCAAAGGTAGAGCTGGGTCCAAGTCATCAATATATTTCCAATGATTCATATTACAGAAAAATTTCCTAGTCTCATTAAGCCTTAGTTTGATCATTTGGAAAAGGGTGATTAATAATACAGGTCTTCTTATTCATTGCTGGCATATAGCAGATCAAGACAGTTCAACATTATTAGTAATATTGGATCCACTGATCCATGACTCTCAGATGATCCCTTAAAAGCAATTTACCTTTAGCCTGTTCTCTTTGTTCATTTCTGAAGAGAAACTGACAACATCTTCAGGAAAGCAATGCTTACTACAGACTGTCACAGAGAAAGAGGAGTGAAAAATAATGTCCCAGCAACTGTGGTTGGGAAGATGAAGTCATATTTGTCTATTGTCCTCCACCCCTCCCTAAAGTGATCTCTGGTCCAGAAATACAAGGATGTCTCAATGCTGAGGGCTCAATAATCCTCTCATGTTCACCTTTCTTTTTTTTTTTAAATACTTTATTTTTTTTTCTTCAAGTTACATCTCAATAACAAACCCCTCCTTATTCCCCCTTCCTAACCCGCCCTTCCACCCTCTTCCCTCCAGAGGTTTCCCCTTTCAGTCCAACAGCTGGTTCCTTCTCTTATAACAGTAAGTATTATACAAAACAATAGATATGAATATGCCACATTTATGAGAGTAGATTGGCCCAGTATACCTTCCCAATGTTCAGTTTATACCTATTTGGCCCCTGACTTTAACATTCTACTATCTATCCAACTCCACGAGTTTAAAGGTCTATATGTGACTCAACATTCTTACTATCTTGCAACACACTTTTAAGAGTATCTTCTTAGATCTATAACACCCTCTTGATTCCTAAACAGTTCAAAATTTAACTATAAGATTCTATCTGTCTATTCTTCAACCACCTCAGAGACCTGAGAGGGATAAATATATTTGCTTATATAGGAAGTGCAGAGCCTGCAGCTTCCAAAACTAAGAAAGAACATACCAATAACTGCCTGGACAGTTCCCATTTTCTCTCCATACATTCCAGCATCAATCTTCAGGCTTTGGGTCCTGTTTCTCTGACAGACATTTGTTGTAAAGCAGGGATTATGAAGGACTTACCTACCCTGTCTTGGCAGAGTTAGGCTGTTGACTTCCCTGCTACCAAGTTTTGTCCTTTTTGGACAGCAGTCTGTCTGCAGTTGGTGCAAGGGGTTTTTTCATGCCAAGAAAAAGGCTTGCCCCTAAATCAACCATCTTACAGTGGAGGTTCTTCGATGCTTATCTTCTACTTGGAGTAGAATAGGGGGTGCTGTCAGGCGCTGATATGTCTCGATATCAAAAAAAAAATCTTGATTTAAGATAACATCTTTGAATGCCACATTCTGCAGATCTCTAGGGGTTTTTGAACATGCCCTAACCATCTCTTGTATTTAGATAAGCAAATGTTGCTTGTCTCTTAGCAACTTGATTACTGGGTAGTTTAGAGAATATCTGTGATAGACTGTCATAGTAGCTAACAAAGAGACATGTTTGCATGACTAGGAGTTTGTTTTAACTATCCTAGACCGTTTTAGACATTTGGTATCAAGAGGTCAGAGCTTCACATTTTATTTTTAAGTATCTCTAGGTATGATACCATTGGGAAGCATTATCTTTAAATTTGTATCAATATACAAAGATCTATTCAATTGTGGTTAAATATACTCTTAATTATGTATCAATATACCAAGATCAATGCCTATGTAGCCCAATATAATCTTAATATTACGTCCATATGCAAGGGTCAATACCATTGTGGCCAACTATAATCTTAATTTTGTATCAATATACAAAGATCAATACCGATGTAATCCAATACAATCTTATTTTTGCACAATAAACAATGGTCAATACCACTTTAGCCAAATAACCTACTAATTTTGTATCAATATACAAAGGTATAAGGGCATATTCAATAATCTGCCCCTTCTTCTTGGACCTTCCTGTGCTATGACTATATCTCATTTTTCTCAAGCCCATGCACTCCTACATAGGAGAGGAAGAAGGATACAGAAAAGGAAAAGTAGGAATTCCCTGGGGCTAACCTCCAAAACCCCTTAAGACAGGATCATTTATCAGCTTGTAGTCTCTTCCCCTACATAACAGAGTTTTCAGTTAACCTTCAAATAACCAAAAAGAAGGGTGGAGAAACACCCTCCCCACCCTCGGGGCATGGGACGTAGCTCTCTTAAAGTGACTTCCTGCTGATTTGGGTCGTAGTAGTAGACCTGTTTGGGGCCCCAACCCAAATGGGAAAAATGATTAAAAATGTTAGTACAATCCTTTTATGTTCAGTCCTTCTGTTCTCAGCTGTTTAGATGACTTAAGGGGTTTGTAGGCAGAAGCTGATCTTGCAGGCTTCACTGAGGTTCCGGCCGGGGCATTGTGTAGAGCTGAAGGGTCCCAGCGACACTGGATTGCAGTGGTGGTTGCAGGCCCCCGATAGAGACAGCTATTGAGGAAGTCTGCCAGGCAGAATCAACTGTGTCACTCATCCTCCTTGGTGCCTGATTCTGCTCTCTGCTGAGGATTCCGCTGTCCGCCGTCCCCAGGCTCCCCTAATGGACACTTCGATTCTCCTGGAA
>CAJQZJ010000309.1:11521487-11540846 GCA_907164525.1 Lophiomys imhausi | reverse complement strand
AGTAGCTAACAAGGTGACATGCATGCATGACTAGGAGTTTGTTTTTCCATTTTTCCATTTTGGTTTGGGCCCCAAACAGGTTTACTATGACCAAAATCAGC
Organism: Lophiomys imhausi; assembly: GCA_907164525.1. Classification (NCBI taxonomy): domain Eukaryota; kingdom Metazoa; phylum Chordata; class Mammalia; order Rodentia; family Muridae; genus Lophiomys; species Lophiomys imhausi. The sequence goes on along the minus strand of CAJQZJ010000309.1, from coordinate 11,540,745 downwards.
AGGAAGTCATTTTAAGAGAGCGGCGTCCCATACCCAGAGGGTGGGGAGGGTGTTTCTCGCCCCCCCCCTTTTTTCGGTTATTTGAAGGACAACTGAAAACACTATTATTTAGGGGAAGAGATTACAAGTTGTTAAATGGTCCTGTTTAATGGGTTTTGGAGGTTAGACCCAGGGTATTCCTTCTTTCCCTTTTCTGTATCCTTCTTTATCTCCTATGTAGGAATGCATGGACGAGAGAAAAATCGAGACACAGCACAGGAAGGATCAAGAAGAAAGGTCACATTATTGAATATGCCCTTATACCCTTGTATATTGATACATAATTAATAGTATATTTGGCTAAAGTGGTATTGACCATTGTTTATTGTGCAAAAATAAGATTGTATTGGTCTACGTCAGTATTGATATTTGTATATTGATACAAAACTAAGATTATAGTTGGCCACAATGGTATTGACCCTTGTATATGGATGCAATATTAAGATTGTATTGGGCCACATAGGCATTGATCTTTGTATATTGAACAAAATTAAGAGTATATTTAGCCACATTTGCATAGATCTTTGTATATTGATGCAAAATTTAAGGTAACGCTTCCTAATGGTATCGTACTTAGAGATACTTAAAAATGAAATGTGAAGTTCTGGCCTCTTGATACGAACCGTCTTAAACTGTTCCCTATTTTTGATTGGATAATTCGATTTATTGGTGTTTAATTTCTTGAGTTCTTTATAAATTATGGATATTAGCCCTCTGTCAGATGTGGGGTGGGTGACGATCTTTTCCCAGTCTGTAGGTTGCCATTTTGTTCTAATGACAGTGTCCTTTGCCTTACAGAAGCTTTTCAGTTTAATGAAGTCCCATTTATTGATTGTTGGTCTTAGAGCCTGAGCTATTGGTGTTCTGTTCAGGAAGTTGTCACCTGTGCTAATGAGTTCAAGGCTTTTCCCCACTTAATCTTCTATTAATTTTAATGTGCCAGGCTTTATATTAAGGTCTTTGATCCACTTGGACTTAAGTTTTGTGCAGGATGAATAGCATGGGTCTATTTGTACTCTTTTAGATATCGACATCCAGTTAGACCAGCCCCATTTGTTGAAGATGCTTTCCTTTTTCCATTGTACAGTCCTGGGTATATATCCAAATGACATCTCCTCAATTATGTTCATAGCTGCTTTATTCGTAATACCTAGAAATTCAAAACAACCCAGATGTCTCTCAACCGTCGAATGGGTTAAAAACAAAAACAAACAAACTGTGGTACATTTACACAATGGAATACTACTCACTCAGCAGAAATAAGGATATCATGCAATTTGCTGAAAAATGGATTGATCTAGAAAATCTCATCCTGAGTGACCTACCCCAGACCTAGAAAGATGCAAATGGCATATATTCACTTATAACTGCATTTTAGCCATATAGTACAGGATAACTATCCTACAACCAACAGACTGAAAGAAACAGAAACATAGACTTTGTTACCTGTTAGTGGGACACTTTGCCCTAGTGGAATTGCCATGTAGGCCCCCAGTGCAAGAGGAAGCTCTTAGTTCTCATATGACTAATGAACTGAGGGGGGCCAATATGTAGGGGCAGCCCACACTGGAGGAGTAGGATATGTGGGATAAGTGGGAGATGGTGGGAAAGTAGGACTGGGAGGGGTGGAGGGAGGGGACTGTAATGGAGGTGTAATTTGAAATAATAAATAAACATAAAAATTACATTTATAGAGTCATAGGCCTTCATATATCTTTTCTTCAAAATCAATACAGTTGTGTGTAAAACAAGTGAGACCCTTTAGCATGGTCACTAGAGTTAGGTAAATGGCTTTATTATGCCAGTTAAAAGTCTGCAGGATGAATTAATGCTTTTAAACTGTTTATAAAGAATGTATTTTAAATGTGGAAATCAAATCCCTACATTGCAAATTAAGGTGTAAGATTAAAGAATACCTTTGGGTGGTTATATCACAACTTTGCTTTGTTTATGGAATTTACATTTGATATTAAATTAAAGAAAGTTGTCTTAGTATAAATGGATCAGTTTTATAGTCAATTTTAAATGAGTTCCATATCTCTATATATCATATCCAGATCTCTATCCTCCATTTATAGCTTACATTTATAAGTCAACCCCAAATCCACATAGATGACCACAATTCACAATTCATACAAAGTTATGTGAAATTCTCCTCTTAGTATCTAATAACACAAACATACCTTACACTAGAACTCTGTTCATGAGTCTAAGTCATTTTTAGCACAATGGATCATAGATATTTTTATGTATACATATTTACTGGTTATTACTTTCACTCTAATTTTCAAATTAGATAAATTGGATACTAAACAAGTAATTCTTTCTTTAGTAAGCAAATAGAACTCTGAATTGTTTGCCCCTAGAAGCATTGCAGATGTGGCTGCTGTGCCATATATACATCAGTATGTGACAGAGAGGAGAGAGGCTATGTTTACATTCAGTGTTCTGACCTATGAACATCTGAATGAATAGTAGCCTAATGTTTCTGTTGGGGGAAGGGAGAGCAAGTTGGATATCAGCACCACTTTGGCACCATAGGGCTGCCTAAGGAGAGTTAGCCTGTGTCAACTGACCACCAGTCCAGCACCAGGCCAGCACCAGATGGGTACCCAGGACAGGAAGCAAGCCAGAGACTTGTAGGGAGTTAGATTAAATAAATTAGATTTAGAAAATATACAGGGGTTTCTGATACAGTCTCTTAATTTGGGGCATGAAGATCAACTTGGCTGGGAGCGATTTAGCTTATCAGCTTGTGGAAAAACAAAGTTGAAGTCAGAAAAAACAGGAAAGACTTAATGGACTGAAAAAACAAGGTTGAAGTCAGGAAAACAGGAAAGACTTAATGGACTTAAGAAACAAAGTATTTGGCCTCACATTGTTTTCAGCTGCTAAGTGGGCGGAGCCCAAATTAAGCTGAAACAGAGTTCCTCCTATTTAAGGACAGTGCACGGACCCCATAAAGAAGAGCCCCCTGGTGCAAGAGAGAACTCAGAAAGTCCTGCTGGAGAAAGTGCTGTTGAACTGACAACGGAATTTCCCTAAGGCAGAAAGAAGCTGGTGAGCAAAGAAAGCCTCGGCAAGACAGCAAAAGGCCAAGGACTAAACCCTGTGACTCAGCTTTTGCCTAGAGGGGTTTGATCTGTCCAAACTGTGGCTGGCTTTAAGGACTGAACAGATTTACTGATGCAGTCTCCCAAAGAGAAGAAAGCATCAAGCCTTATTTAAGGTGAGACTGCAATAACCAACTTACCCTGAGAAATCTACATCTGAGACATTCCAGAGAAAAGACTGCCAAGTGCTTAAAAGGGTCTACTACAGAAACTGTGTTCCTGACGACTGAGGACCTGCCTCAGAGACTGTATCCTTCTAAAAGGTTAGGAAAATAATTATCAATAGGATTAGTTGTTAAGTTAAAAGGGTTGTAGGAATTTCAGAGTTAATAGTTAAGAAATTGTTGGTATTTGCTATAAGTGAATATTGTTAGTAAATATAATAATAATAATTTTAAAAATTTCAGTTACAGAGACTAGGAGAGCCCTGCCTGGCCCTGAGGGAGTGGTGGGTGAGCTAGCATGAAAGGTGTGAGTGTGAGAAAGCCAACCCTGCCTTTTGTCTGCTTTGTGGTGGTGTTGGCAAAGGAGAGATCCACTTCCCTCCCTTTGGCCCTTACCACAGTAATTGACAGGAGATCTGGCCCTGATGGTGTCACAAGAGAAGGAAAGCTTCCTGGCCCTCACATGCTACAATACTCTGGAGAACAGGCCCTGTACCTTGCTGGGCAGCACATTACAGCTGACCCTGCATGTAAGAATTGTGGGTGAGCCAACCCTAAGGGAGTGAGTGCAGGAGAGCCAGCCCTGCCTTTTATCTGCTTAGTGGTGGTGCTAGGAAGAGAGAGAGAGAGAGATTCCCTTCCCTTCCTTTTGCCCTCATCACCAGTGACAGACAGGAGATCTGACCCCATTGGGGTCACAAGAACAGGAGAGTTGTTCCTGCCCCTCATATGCTGCAGCACTCTGAAGAGGAGGCTGCACCTTGCCTGGGCAGCACAGTACAGTTGGCCCTAGATACAGAAATATTGGCTGAGCAGGCCTTGAAGGAGTGAATGTGGGAGAGCCATCCCTGCCTCCTGTGTGCTTTGTGGAGGTGTTGGCAAGGGAGATATCCCCTTTACTCTCTTGCCCTCATCACAAGTAGAAGGAAGGAGAATTGACCCTGATGGGATCATGAAAGCAGGAGACCTGATCCAACTCCTTACCTGCTACAGTACTCAGGAGAACAGTCCCTGAAAGTGGGGGTTGCAGGCCCAGAAATAGGACTTTGATTTGGCCCACCTCATGGATGAACTCCTGGAGTGGTTGAAGAGGCCAGATCCACAGACTCAAAACTACAAGATCTCCATGACACAGGACAGTGACAGCATATCTGAGAGGAGTCCCAGTAAGTTTCCAGTATTGATAAATTAGCAGAAACCAGAGGCCTCATACCAGAACAAGGAGTCATTATAATGAACATTTGCAAGAAAAAACTTGTGGACAAAAGGAATATTATGGGACACACTGAGACACACTACAGTTTCCACAATGAGTTTCTTTTTTTTATGTTTGGGAGGTTGCAAGAGGGGAGAGTGGTGTCTGAGAGGAGGTGGGAGAAGAGAGGGAACAGGGTGCATGGTATGCAATTCACAAAATAAAAATACAAAGAAAAAAATTTAAAAAAACTTCTGAATTGAATTCCTTGTCATTTCACCACTAAGATTTATTAGAATTTTAAATAAAATATAGTTGAACTTCTCAGCTTTTACACAAAAGAATGAGACACATATACAAATCACCACCCTTTATTGTGAGTGTGTATAATTCACTTACATGTGCATGTTTGTGCACACAGACACACACACACACACACACACAGTCTTCTTCATTACAACACCATTGGTTAGTGGCACCATATTCATATACATTACAGACATGGCTCTTCTCTAAGACCATTCTAATTAACTTACTTTATGAGTTAGAAGTAATAAAATAAATCTAGTTTATGCTATCATATCCAATGTTTATGGATATGGGGGATTAATTGATTAATTGAATGGGGGATTAAAGGAGGTCTACATCTTTTAATATTAAACGACAAAATTTGCACTTGGGTCTAGAGTTGCTATTTGTATAACCTTGAAATATAAACTCAATGGTGTTGGCCCAAAATGATCTTCCTTTTTCGATAAGAACCAAAATTGTCAGCCAGTTATCTCACACGTTTACCTTAAAAGTGGGAGAAAGAGGCAAATGAGACAACACTTTCTATGGGTCTGATTCAAAGTCAAACCAATTACACATTTGTATTGCTCCAACAAAATCCCTCCTTTTGCCATGTTGTTAAGTTGAATCATTGAAGTAATCACCATTATAAATGGTTCCCACACACCCTCAGGCGGGATTGTGTGAGTCCAGTGTCCTAAGGGGCAAGGACTTTGCAGCCTCTCTTAAAACCCTCTGTTCACATTGATCAGTACTTGTGGGAGTCGCCTCCTCTGTGAAATATTTCTAACAGGCAGTCAAGGAGTCACTCCTTTTCCTGTTATCCCACACTGCTTTGCACTTACTTCAATGAAAGCAGATGCTGCATAACAAAGGGCAGAGTAGATATTCTGTCTGATTTTTGAAAAGTTTCTAGAATAATTTCTAACATTGATTAACAACATTCAAGACTTGGATACTTACTAAGTTTAGAAATGAACCAAACATTGAAAGTCCTAATTATCTTCCCTTTAAATGAAGAGCAACAGAAGTATCTATCTATACTACCACAAGAACTTGGACATGGTACTTGAGGACTCATGATCTAGAATTTCCATATTTCACCACTGTGTGACTAATTACTGGTTGACTACTTCATTCAGGATAGGGAAGGCAAGAAAATCTCTGGGTCACTAAGAATAATAAGGTTTTCTTTATCATCCATTATGTCTGTTTACTATAAATTTTCTAAGTGCTATGCTTATTATATTATTCATGCTATCTTCAGTACAGAATCCAAGGTAATGGAGGTGACCCTCTCTGGAATATTCAGTTCACTATAAAGAAACTCTGCCAAGTCTTGAAGCAACTAAATGTTGTGGTTCATTACTGATCATATATTGTTATTTTCTTCTGCTCTTGTGAGTGAACGAAGGCATAAAATTTCTAGCAAATGGAAAGAGAAAAAAACTGAAAATCATTAGGAGACTGTTGGTATGCTCATGTATCATAATACCTGATATAAAGTTATACTAAAGAACTATAGTAACAAAAACATGATAGCACCAGCACAAACACAGCCCCATAGACCAATGGAATGAAATAGGGGATCTATAAATAAACACACAGCTATAGTCATATGATATTTGATTAAAGTGTCAAAATTACATTAGAGAAAAGATAGACTCTTCCACAAATGGTGTTGGGAAACTGAATATCTACCTAGAGATACACAAAATAATATCCATTTCTAACATTTGCTAAGATGAAGCAATTTCAAATGAATATTCTAGGGAACTGCTGAGTTATACAGAATAGAAAAGTAGTGCTAATTTCAGAATTTTGCTCCAGTCAATCTAAAATTAAAATAGGCATAGGGCTGATTTATAATTCATGTGTAAGAGAAGTCAGACATAAAAGTAACATAGTGTGATTCCATTTATATGAAAGTGTCTGGAGTAAACACATATATCTAGACAGACCACAGAATTACAATTGTCTGAAGCTTAAAGGGAAGATAAGAAAGGGCTGGTGATATGCAAAAGACTTGTCTGTACTATCACTAGGTTATTTTTAAATCTGAGTGCAATAATGGTTGTGTGATTCTTTAAGCATACTAAAAACAAATAAGTGGATGAATGCTATGGTAATGTAAATTATATTCAATGGTGTTGTTTAAAAAGAAAAGGTAATTTCCTGCATATTAATGATGCATCATTAAAAGACTATATAGAGCAAAAAGAACAAGACATAAGAAATTAAATAAGAAAATACAATATAAGGTTTTACCAAAAATCATCAATTAAAATCTGAATCCGAGGTTCAGTGCATGCTTTGTCTAATTTGAATTGGTTGTACTATTTCAAGTCTTTAGTTAAGGTTACTTGAGAAGAGAATCTAAAATCACAAAAGGAAATCAATACAGCAGTTGGCCAAGGCCAGGTTCAATAACAGTGCCTATATTTGAGTGCAGTGAGGGAAAACAGCATTCATTAGTCATATAATAACTACAAGGTCTCCCGTTTATCTCAGAAATTCCTCCAAGGAACACAACCATTTCCCACCTATTATATCCTATTGATTTTGTCCATCTGCCAAAAGGCAGAGCAGGAAGAGAGCTAAAGAAGCTGGGACTAGAGAGCAGGCAATAGGGAGCCTCAAAGCCTTCCCATCTGAATTTTAAAAATTAGATCACTTCCCTGAGTCTTCAGTCCTCTGACTTAACTGCCAGGCAAGATCCAGAATTCAATTTATTGCCTGATTAGATTACTGTGTTCAAGGAATCTTCAGGAGAAATTTTCAGATTGAGATGAAAAATTGTAAAATTTTATATAAGATTCCTGAACATCATTCTCATATTATTACTATTATCATCATCATCATCATCATCATCATCATCATTATTTGCAGGCATGCTAATATAATTACAATTTAGCTCACTGATTTTCACTGTGATCGATTATGCTGCTTATCATATTTCCATCATCCATGATCCTAGGGGACCTTTAGACAGCAAGAACTAGTTTCTTTTAATATTTGGAGACTCTTATCACGCATGGTATTTGTTAATTCCTAAGCTCTATTTAAGTGCTTTACATATTTCATCCCATATACAATGTTTGAGACAATCCCATGGGGAAGATACATTCACTGTCATCTACATTTATAATTAAGAAGATGGAAAATCAAGCTTGGAAGTTTGTTCAAGGTCACACAGCTACCGGATGATGAAGGGAGCACGAACTGAGGTAATGTGCTTTTTAAGTGCTTACTGAGAAGCAAAATTAAAGCTGCTCCCTTAGGAGAGGAATGTTTCTGCGAAGGCAGATATTTTGACCTACTTTGTATTGTTCACAGACATTCCTTACATACACATGCACAGTCAGAGAAGAGTTCAGGGTCATTATTATTTCTAAGTTATATTTATTTTTATCCCACAAATTTCAAGTAAACTCAACTTATATTGTTTCATTCATAATATTTAACACATACTCTCAATAAAAACTATGGGTTCTTGCTCTCTCAAAAGGTCAAAATTTGGAAGCAGGTAAATCAACAGCCCAGCTCTGTCAAGACAGGGTAGGCAAGTCCCTCATAATTCCTGCTTTACAATTAATGTCTGTCAGAGATACTGTGCCAAAAGGCTGAAGATAGATGCTCCAATGTATTGAGAGAAATTTGGCACTGTCCAGGAGCCAGCTGTCTGGCTTAGTTTTGCAAGCTGCTGGCATAGTACTTTCTGTTTATTTGGATATATTTATCCTTCTCAGGTCTCTGATGTGGTTGAACACTAGATATTTTTACTCTTACAGTTAAAGTTTAAGTTGTTTAGGAATTAAAAGGATATTCTCAGTCTAAGAAGATATTTTTAAGTTAGTAATGCAAGTTAGGATGGAAACTGAGTTAGGTATAGAACTTTAAACTCATCAAGATAGATAATAGAATATTAATATCAGTAGCCAAATATGTATGGCCTGGACATTGGGTATGTATGTTATACTTTATAATTTTCATAATTGTGGCCTAATTGTTCATATTGTTTTTATTGTATTTATTGTTTCAAGAAAAAAACCTATGGATTCTTGATCATAGTAAGGTCTTAACCTTTTTATTTTGTGTTCTCTGATCCCCCAGTATGACTGGTACTAGGGATAAAATATGAACAGGATAGTCATGGTCCCTGTTCTCATATTGTTTTATTCTGACAGTTTCTCAATCTCAGTTTCTGTGGACTTTTGGATTAGATAATCTCTGCTATAGGAACTGATCAAGTCAATGCAGGATATTTAGCACCCCTTCCATTATAAAACTGAAAATAACTCTGATGATTGTTAAATGTTACATGAGGAGGCAAATCCACCAACAGAAGTGCTATTTTAGTATGAAGTAGATTAGAAATAAATGAAGCAATAAACCAATAAATGAGAACAAGTATCAGATGGTGAAGAGTGTTCAACAAAGTAGCAAAAGATAATTAAATTTTAGGAACTACAACAACTGTGGCTACTGTAGGTTGGGCAACCAGAACACCTCTGGGAAGGGCTTGTAATTGACTGAACTCTGAATATCAAGGATGAATGTTATGGGGAAACATATTTCTAAACAAGGGTTTAATCTAGCACAAAGATCTTGATAAAATTTCAGTTTCAGTTTGTGCCAAGGTCAGAAAGAAGGGCCACATGTCCTAAACATAGAGAAACACATCCTATCAGGCTCTTTTCTCATAGTGCTGCTACATTCTTGGGATCTCTGCCTTCATTCCCAAATACCTCCCAAAAGACTTGCTCATAATACTGTGGCTTTGAGAATAAAGTTTAAAGGCCATTGCAGAAAGTATGGTCTTGATCGTGAAAGAAAACATCAACTCCTCTTACTATTTATTGAAGACAAGGTCCTAGCATTCTCAGTTTGTTGTTGTTGTTGTTTTCCAAGTGTGCACAATCCCGTTTACATTAGAATTCTCTATGTAGCATCAGGAATTACCTGAAGTAATACTGGATTCTTAGTATTCATAGCACCAAAAGCCTGCTATGCTAGGGAGCACATCTCATTTTTAGAATAGCCCATTTTCTTTTCCTTTACCCCCATTATCATCTCATTGGAAAAATTTTATTCACCCCTTCAATGAAACATACATTTTCAGCCATCTCTTAAAAGCTAATATTTCCTCAATGAGTATTACTTGATCAGCAAATAAGTGAATATGAGAATCATGTGCATCAAACTGGATAACAGCTACAAATACTCTTATAACTGGAACATAGTGACTGCCAATAGAAAACAAGAGCTCTGTTATTATTATTACTACTATTATTATTGCTACTATTATGATTCTGTTGCTATAGATACTTACAAAAAGAAAACATATGGTAAAATACAAGCTTAGTTTCTGGAAGGAAGTCACAGAAGTAGAGTATTACGTGCTATTTCCAGGTAGGTTAGTTAAAGGATAGTTAATAATACAACTTAGCATAACCCATCTTCTGCTCAGCATGTTTTAGGAATTAACTAGAATAGATTAACTGTTATATTTGAGTTTATTTTATTCATGCAAATCAACTGAGAAAGAATGATTTTCTTAAAATGAGAGCTTAGTAACTGTTGTTTTGTTTGATCCAGCTACATAGTACTAAGATAGGTACTTATAATCTTTAAATTATTTCTTTCATTTTTGACATAATATAATTACATAGTTTATCCCTTCCCCTTCATCCTTCCAAACCTTTCCATACACCCCTCCTTGAGACAAACACTATTACAGAAAACCACAACCAATCTGCATACATAGATATGAAATTCAGTCCAAAGTATATGTATACAATATAACCCACAGAAAATTCTAGTATTATTCCAAAAGAAGTGACAAAATGATTGTAAGAACCAGAGGATCAGGGAACTTGCTGTGATATTGTGTCTCCTAGAAATGTCAGATTCTACAGCCATTATGTCATGTTGGTACATGACTGTCTAAAAATTAGTTGAACAAAGACAACAGCAGACATGCTAACATGGACAGGGGAAAGCCAGTGGGGCCTTAACCATACACGAAAATACAGGCAAATAATGAATGGTGGGAATGTTAGAAATAGTCTCCCCAAGGGAAGTCCACACCAATTGATACTCACTATTTTAATTGTAGTTGGAAATTTTAGAATGGCAAGAAAACTCATGTAAAAGAAAAATATAATGTTCAAATTATTAATATTGAAATATTTATAGATTATATATGAGTAATATTTTCATACATATATGTCAAAATTCAGTTGTATTGCTAAACTATTGTTTGAAACTTTTGTGTTGACATAATATAATTATGTCATGATATGAATGCAATGAATTTGTCATCTGTCCTTTCAGAATATTATTATAAAATATAAATTTATATTTTCTACAACAGTTCTGCATACACAGACACATGTATACAAATATATTCACATAATATTTTCAGTATGGGATGCCTTAGAGTTCTTAATAACTCTGTGTGAATAGACAATTCCTTGGGCCTCTGTAGCATTGCAGTAGAGAATGTTTTCTCCTTCTGATTATCTACTAACTTCTGCCATTTCTCAAGCAATGAACTTGAGATAGGAAGTGAGTCCAATATCCAGACAGAAAATACCCAGCCCTAGCTTGAGAACAAAGGGAAACTCCCCAGTACTGTGATTGGTTTAGGCATGATGGTCATAGGAATCCTTTTACTTTGAATAGTGTATCTCGGGAGGCATGCAGGAGGTCCCCACCCCACCCCCTTTTTTTAGACCTCCACCATCACTGGAACCACCAAATTATATAACTAGAAGGCAGATTTGCTGAGAGTGCTGGAAATTTTTGAGCACACTATATCTGTAAATTTGAACTGTGTGCTCCTTAATTACAGAAGCAAATGAATTCCTGTTCCTACTTTATCTGATTTGAGAAGCATTAATCACACAGTTGAAGTGGTGTTAATTATAACATCTACAAATCAGACTAGCCAAACGTGAGTTTTAAGACCCAATCTCTCTGCTGGGAAAGAAATTCATTTTTAGTATACACCAATCGGCACAAAAAAGAGAGCACAGTACGACCTGGGCCAGGCAGGAACACATGGCCCATTGGAACAAACCATGCCACATGTCTCTTGTAGGAAAAGGTTTCCTTCTGTATATTTCAAATACCCTCTGTTTTCAGAATATGTAAATTCCAAGCATGATAACCCCTCAAGACCTACAAGCAAATCAAAAATATAATATTTTCATAAACATCGATCAGCAAAGAAAATATTACAACTGGATTATACAAGTTCCCTTGCTTGGTAGTTCAATATTCCAAAAGTTAATTGAGTATATATATATATATATATATATATATATATATATATATATATATATGCTCTAGATATATGTGTGTGTGTGTTTGTCTGTGTGTGTCTGTGTGTGTGTTTGTGTGTGTGTGTGTCTGTGTCTGTGTGTGTGTTTGTGGGTGTGTGTGTCTCATATATTCAAGAGAATTTTTCTTTGAATTTACATTTTTAAGGGAACAACTTATATCATTTGAAAACCTTGTTATGTCCTGTAATCTTTCTAGCCTTTTACACTCAGAACAATTTATCTGTGCCTCTCACGAAATTTATCATTTGCTACTTTTATTATCTTTACATGTGGACAAGTCTTATCTTTTCTATAAGAGCTTGGGCTTCTTGAGGGAAGAGATTTTGTTTATCCTTGTATCTCAGGCATGACATTGCACAGTGGTTTACAGTATTGGGTGTTCCATAAATATTAGAGCAGGAATATGTTTTTTAAAGTGTGTTTTTACAAATAGGACAAGCCTACAAAGAAACAGAAAAGTTTGTCACCTGTAAAAAGAGATTGGATTAGAATAAAGTTGTAAAAGTTGATAAATTCTGAGCTCAAACTTCAGAAACGTGTTCTTTATGTAAGTTAAATACTCATTCTTACAGATTAACCCATTTATTCCTTAAAATACCTATAAAATACTTCCTGGAAATTAATAACAGAAGTAAAATTAGAGTGAAGTACTGCGAAGAGGTGGAAATTTTCTTCATTTCCCCCCAGATCTTAGTATTTTATGCACCCATTGACTTCATGAGATTTTGTTATTTTCCTTTTATTCATCTTACTCAGTTGGGAAGTAAGACTAAGACATTATGATAAGATTAGATGCTTTTCAATGAAAGTGTCTTGAAAGGTAGCACCTTTTAAGATGGAAGCTAAAAGTGGTTTTGTGTGTGTGTGTGTGTGAGTGTGCGTGTGTGTGTGTGTGTGTGTGTGTGTGTGTGTGTGTGTGTGTGTGTGATTGGTAGGGAAATGGTCATCTAGGAAAGGAAAGGAGACCGGCAGACAGAAGAAAGGAGTTGTTCCATCCTGGGAAGGCTTCTGGGGTGAGATAAAAAGATATCCTGCTGGCAAAACAAATATTTTTGATAGAAAAATAGTCAAAGTGTACACATTTTTGTTTCTAAAATATATAAATACTTCAATGTTTTTGTTATCTTCAAAGTCTACATTTGTCTATATGCAAATGTGATATGGTACTATTTATTTGTCATTTTAGTATGTCTCATTTGGAAAGAAACTGTTCAATGCATATTTCATAGAATTATTCAAATAAAGTAGAAAGCAGGAGCCTAATAATGGTAATGGACAATAGAGTTATTAAAACTAGGTGATTACTAATCATCTCTGTCATAAACACCATCTGATGTGTTCCCCTTCATTAAAGTATGATAGAATTACATGTTCCTCTAATAAAATATAAGCAAGAGATTAACTATATTTATAATTATCCACATAGAATCTTTAACCTATGGATAGCATGAAGATACATTTCCATTGAACAAAATATCTATTTAAAATCATTGTAACTAATAACAAAGAACAAGAAAGTTATTTCTTCCATTACTCTGCATATATATTATCTCCATTTACAGTTCAGTTATTGAAATAAATATGCAAGGCTTTTATTGTTGCTTTCTATAGAAGCACATTTTTCAAGGCTTCATCTAGTCCCAAGTTCTCATCTTATTTTGTGCTCCCCCTCTCTTCTTTCTAGCGAAGCATTGAAGTTATAGGTAGAATTTATTTAAGCTTATAGGGTCAAGGTGGGACCTCTATTCCTTGGTGTTATTTTATTGTAGTTTATCTGTTTTGTTGACCTTGTCCATGCACCATTTTTTTAAAAAAAGGTGTGACCTTGAGAAGAGAAAGGAGCAATTTGCTTCTTGCAAGAAGAAAGTTTCTGTGCTTTTTACATGTTTCAGAACAAAGAAAGTAGTCTTAATTGGTGAGAAGCCTCACTGATCTTGACAGTACCCTCAACTAGGTCTTGGCTCTTTACTCTGTCTCTCTTTTCATGCTCAGATTGAATGGAGTGGGTATGACTTCTTGCCTTAAACAGCTTGTATTCTAGGCTTTTTATTATTAGAGGCTTGCAGTTGGGATCCCCTTGACTGAGTCTGCACCCTTAGATGTCCCTGAAACGATGTTGCAACAAATACTCCTACTGAATGCTCACATTGGTTGCTGTCACAAGATGTCCTCACTTTATACTCCTGTACTTTGACCTGGGTCACATACAGGGCACACTCTTGTGATTAGCTGGAGCCCCTTTTCTCCATCCGTCTCATTTGAAAAGTCTATCTCCAGTCTCTATCCATTTCTTCATATAGACATCAAATAGTACGTATTTAATCCTGTTAAAGTTTTTGTTCAACAGATAAAACCATTAGCCCTAATGACACCCTTCTACTCCTTCACCAGACCCTCTTACACTCTGTCTCTGTTTTGTAAGTACAGTGATGCGCATTAGACTAATCCTTCGGCTTTTGAGCATCCTGAGTAACCTCACAGATGCTTTGGAAAGCCCCACTGGACTTGATGGGCAGCTGTTTCAGGGAACATCATTTCTTTCTGGTTTGATTTGGTGAATCTATCTGAAGGAAGATGGTCATGGACACAAAGAGTTGGCTGCACAGACAGCAAGGGCCAGAGAGGAGGTGAATCGTGTTCATCTGTCTTAGTACAATACTGCAAACATTTTTCTTTATGTTTGGTACTATCTCAATTACTTCTGTGCATTAAACTAAAGCTAAAAAGAAATTGACATTAGCTAGTATGTCCTCACTGTGTGGATAAGAAAGTTTAAGAGGATAGAATTATCAGGAGAGGTGGGAAAAAAACCCACATTGTTTAATATTTTAAAACTTTCCCAAGAAAGAGAGAAAATATGTCTGTGAGGTTATATGGAAGAAAATTAGCATAAAGTTGAAGTTAGAGGAAGAAATTAGCATAAATTAGAATAAAGCCCTCTGATTTTGCTGATCTCTTTGCCTCCAAGCAATTCTATAGAACTGAACTGGAAATCTCTTTAAAATTTTGAAACTTGCAATAAAAACTTTCTTTCTTATTTCACAGATCTACAAAGACTTCAAGCTATACCCTGAACTATCTCTAGGGAGAAATCTTTGTTTTCCTGAATAGAATTTTTTCATATATAAAATATACCCAGTACCAATAACTAGGCATTCTGGGTTTGCCCTTTAGTGTCTGGTTAAGTCATGTATCTAAAAATCATTTCTTTAAAACCAAATGGGATATATCCAGTATCTTTTTCACTAAGAAATTGTCACTAAATCCAGAATGTGTCTATGTGTGTTTCTTGTATTATGCAATCTGGGTATTTCTGAGCACTCCATTTTATTTAAAATATTTCAAACAGTCTAGAGCATATCTGTCTGGAATGTGCTATAAAGAGGTCTATGTGTACTACCTCTGGGTTGTGGACATGTATAAGCAATGTTTAAGTCCTGGTCATTTTCTGCTTTTAAGTCTACTCTTCCAAAGTGGGATTAAAGGAGAAGCATCCTCTTTTACCCCATATGAGAGTACAGAAATGTGACACTGTCTCTACTGCTCAAATGTACATGCATGATCACATGGGTTCCAAATAAGGGGACACATATTTATAGTCATGTGGCCATTAATATTGCAGCATATGAGGTGAAGGAAATACTCCATTCCATTCCTTGCAAATAGCATTAACAGTGCTGCCAGCATCCAGACTTAATTATGAAGAGGACACAGCAGTGAAGGGTGTTATTTTCCCTTTAGAGGGCCCATTAAATGGTATTAACCATGGTCCCTAAGTAGTGGCTCAAGATTGTTTTCATTGGCTCCTAGAGAAACATAATTTCAAGTGACCTTTCCAAAATTCTTTTACTGATTATGCTAATGTTTGAAATGCTAATGATTATAATGACATGATAACAAAGCAATTATTCATATAATATTACATTTATATACAAGATTAATTAATTTCCTTCATCCAGATTAACATGTTAACACTGTCACTGAGACTCAGTGGAAAAAATTGCAATTGCTAGGCATTTGTTTCATATCCCAAGGGACATGGTGATCCAGTCTTACTCTGTTAGTATACTTTCACATGTTTATATTTTTGGCATTTTCATTTTTAGTCACTAAAATACATGTATGTTTGCTTGTATGGTTTTATTATTGGTCTTTATTTTAATGATATTCTGTGACAACTTCAATTGTTCTGCCTGACATAATTACCCTAAACACTAAGATATTCATTCTATGAACAACTCTTGAGTACTTTGTATGATAAGTACCAACAAGGAAAGGTACAAAATTCATAATGGCTAAGAGCTACAGTTTTCCAGGAGCTTTCCCTATCACAATTCCCATGGAATGAGACTGTATCCAAACTAGAAAGTTTTTCATTAAACCTCCATCAATTTCTAGTCATTTCTCAATTGATTGTTCTTCCCATAGAATTATTTATTCCTAAGGCTATCAAAAAAAACCCCACCACTGTAGGCATTATTGATAGTAATTAAAAATGTCTTAAATATTTCAGAATAATATTGCTATGTTTCTACTGTGGGCCATATTAACAAACCAAAAGTCCTCTTTTGGGGCACAATCAGCCACATCACTTATGAATCTCCACTAGTGACTGTGTTTCTTGGAAGAACCCACGACTCAGTCAGTCACCCATCCTACTCTCATTTTAACAAAACATGCTTTGCAGTGTCAATAACTAATTAGATCAGAGATCTGCCTCAGCAACATAGATTGATAGTTTCATTATAGCATTTAATTAGAGTTGTTTCTAATTTATCAGGAAGAAATAGTGTGATTGGTGAAAGAAAAGCTGCTGCAGATCACAGGGAGAGAATATGATTGAGTGACAGAAGATGGCAAACTTCCTCAGGAGAGCCAACTTGCACAGATGTCTACAGGAAGACATTCAGTAGATGAAAGTCAACCATCCGTCTCTCTCATTTCATCAAACCAACACGGCTGAATTTTATCAGTGTTCACCTGTGAAGGACACACATGGAAAAGGAAAAGTACCACACAGCCATGTTCTTTTCTAACTCAGTACAGTCTTTTTCCTATACCATGACATCATCCCAATTAGGGATAAGAAATAGGCCTTTATTGTCTCCATTTAGCTCCTTTCTGGATAGTGCATACCAATTTTCATGTGTTACACAAATTTTTAAAAAGCATTACTATTTACTAAAGGGATAACAGGAGTTAAAGTCTGTCTAGCCTAATGTTTAACTGACTTCTTTTTATGGATGGACCATGGTTGAATCATTTAGGGCTCTCCAGAAATACAGACCAAACATGTGCATACCCCCCCCCAATATACACTTAAGCCTACCAGCTGGCCTCTATATTTCATACTCAGGACTACACCATCAATAATACTAAGGATCTGGATCATTCAGTTGTGGGGACTGGCAAATTTGAAAGCTGAAGGGTGTATTGCTAGGCTGGTCGTTTTGTGACACAGTGGCCAACAGAACCAATGGCAATGTCGTAAAGTCAGATGCCAAGGGAAGTGAGAATGAGCCAGGATTCCCATGAACCTTCTCTGTGTATCTGTTAGCATCTGTTCATCATAAACTAAGAAAAATTATTTGTGTTTTACTTCTGCCTTCTAAGATACTCCCATCCTCTAACTCATATGCAAGTTCGTCTTTAAGCAAGCTTGTATTTTATTCGTTAGTAACAAAGAAATGTTTTACTTTGTTTATCAAATACTTTCACAGAGAGACTCAAAGATTCCCAACATTAACTAAATTGACACAACATACTCCAGTAGTCTATAAAATATACAAAAGGAACCTCAAATCTTCAATGGAGTCCATATTTGTAGGCAGATTCTTTAAGTGATTTTTGTGGTGGGCAGAAATGAAGCTGATTTTGCTTTGGGTTACAAGAAAACACAGCACAACATACATAGAAGGAGAAGGAGGGGCAGATAACGTTTAAAATGTAAACTAGATTCATGACATTTCTAAGGCCATCCACCGGTCACAAGAGACTAAAGAACTTCACCTTGATCTTGGTGAGGAAAGACGCTTGCATTTGACACACCTCTTTATAATTCATCAATGTTCTAAGTCTGGGTTCTAAAGGCTAAACTAAAAACCAGTCTAAATATTCTCAGCATTCAAATTTCTGGAGGGGTTGGATAACAGCACAGTAGGTAAAGCACTTGTTGTGCCGATATGAGGATGCGAGGTCAGACTCCCTAAACTTACATAAATGCTAAGCATGGCATCATATGCCTGTAACCCGGCATTGGATGATGGGGGAGGGGCAAGGAAGGAAAGAGGTGTGTGCCAGACACTTTCTGGCCAGTCAGTATAGTCAAAATGTCAAGCTTTAGGATCAGTGAGAGAATGTCTAACAATTAAAATGGTGAGAAATAGTGGAAGATACCTAATAGTAGTCTCTGTTTTACACACATGTATACACAGGAAAGTATACCTCTACTCCAAACATGTGCACAAAACATACCACACACACACACAGGTGCTCACACCCAAACAAATCCTCTAGAAATACTCCATAAAATATTTTCCCTTCTATTTAGTTTACTTCTTTTTGATTGATATGATACAGAAATATTATTTTTCTTTTCTTTTTTTTTCTTTCATTGAAATAGGCATTTTCATCCAATATGTCCTGATTACTGTTTCCCCTTCCTCTATTACTCTCATTACTCCTTACTTCTCCTCTTCTTTGGATCCACCCCCATTCTGTCTCTTATTAGAAAACAATCAAGAAACTGGGAAATTAGAAAATAAAATATAACAAGATGAAATAAAAATAAACACAGCAGAACAGGAAAAAACAAGCAGACGGAAAAGACACACCCAATCACACACTCAGGAAACCAATAAAAACACAAAACTGGAGCCATAATATATAGGCAAAGAATCTGTAGGGTAAAAATGAATAAATAATAAAATTTTAAAACTAAATTAATTTGAAGGGGGACATGACATTATGAAACAAGGGACTTTCAAAACTGCCTTTGATTTTGCTCACCTAGTATTACTTATGCAGTCTACAATTAAGAGTAGTTTCTTCTCTCTCACTTTCTCTCTCTCTCTCTCTCTCTCTCTCTCTCTCTCTCTCTCTCTCTCT
>CAJQZJ010000309.1:11487374-11521477 GCA_907164525.1 Lophiomys imhausi | reverse complement strand
TCTCTCTCTCTCTCTCTCTCTCTCTCTCTCTCTCTCTCTCTCTCTCTCTCTCTCCCTTTCTCTTTTCTAAACTAACCAGCATTATTGGCTGTCTCTTGCAACCCCTGAATTTAGAAGGTTTCTGATAGAAAGACATCAGTCTCCGAGAGTTGTGACTGACCCCTGTCGCCAACTACATACTCTCAGTGGTTTTGTGGACGTCAAAGGCTGGTCCTTGACATCTGGTTTTACATTCTTCCACAAGGTTGCTTGAGCCCTGAGGAGAGGAATTATATGGAGACATTTCATTTAGGGCTGACTGTTCTGAGGTCTCTCACTCTCTGCATTGATCCTCCCATTCCAGTCTCCAGTCTGCCCATCCATATCTATCCATTCTAGTTCCACTTTCTGGAGAAATCTATCCTTATCTCCTAATCTGTTACTCTACACTTAACCTCTGTGGCTCTATAGATTGTAGAATGCTGTCATTGACCTAACAGCTAAATATCCACATATAAGTGAATATATGCCATAGTTGTCTTTTCTTGGCCTGGGTTACCTTACTCAGAATTTTTTTTCTAGATCTATCCATTTATCAGCAAATTTTATTATTTAATTTTTAAAATTTATTTGTTTGTTTATTTTACATTCTAACTGCAACTCCTCCCTCCCTTCCTCCCAATCCTACCCTCCCACTCACTTCCCCCTTACTACCCTTCTGCCCGGCACCAACCCACTCTGGCACATCCAATTGCATCAGAATGAACTGCCTCCTCTTCCACCAAGACAAGACAAGGCAGATCTGCTAGGAAAATGGGATCCAGAGGGAGGCAACAGAGACCAAGTCTGAGATAGTCCCTGCTCCAATTGTTAGAGGATCCACTTGAGGACCAAACAGCATGTGAGCTTCATATGTGTAGTGGGCCTAGGACCAGGCCATGAAGATTCTTTGGTTGGTGGTTCAGTATCTATGAGCCCCAATCTGTCTGAATTAATTGGCTATGTAGGTCTTCTTGTGATAACCTTGACTCCTCCAGCTCCCTCAAATTTTCCCTTAGCTCTTCCTCAAGGCTCAATGGGAATGCTGGACATCCCATTATTTAATTTTTGAATGGCTGAATAATATTCCATTGTGAAAATGTAGCACATTTTCTTTAGCAATTAACTGTTGGCATATTTAAGTGGTTTCCAATTTCTAGATGTTATGAACAAAGCAAAAATGAACATGGTTGAGCATGTGTCTGGGGGTAAGAAGAAAAGACCTTTGAGTATATGCCCAAGAATGATATCACTGGCTCTTGAGGTAGGTCATTTTCTATCTTCCTGAGTAGGTGCCACACTAATTTCCATAGTAGCTGTAGGGTTTGCATTTCCATCAGCAAAGGATGAGTGTTCTTACTCCATGTGCTTCCCAACAGGAGTTTTCATTTGTTCTGTTGATCTTAGCTATTCTGAAGGGTATTAGATGGAATCTTAAAGTCATTTTGACTTACATTTCTCTGATGGCAGAACATTTAAGTATTTCTCAGCAATTTGATTTTCTACATTTGAAAATTCTCTTTAGATCTGTATCTTTTTTAATTGTGTTATTTGTTTTTATTGATATCCAGTTTTATACATCATTACATAGTTTGGATATCAGTCCTCCATCAGATGTGGAATTGGAAAAAAAATTCTTATTCTGTAGGCTTCTGACTTGTCTGAATGATGATGTCCTTTGACATACAGAAACTTTTCGGCCTCTGTTCCAGCGCTCCCAACTCCCTGGGATCCCTGATGTGCTGTGCCGCATCCTGCGGCCTGGGTAGGTGTGTTTACCTGAGTGTCTGAGGGTTCCACGAGGGACCCCCACTAGTCCCTGGGTTTGGCGGGTGTGATCCTGCAGATTCATGCTTCTCAGGATGTTGCTCAGCTTGTTTATATTTCTGCGATGTTGTAGCTATCCCCGCCCCCAGCTCAGAATGTATCCCTGCCGATTGTCGCCATCTTGGGTCTCCACATATTGCTGGCTATTAATCTGCTTAAATTGTTTATTTTATGTTTTAATTTTGATAGCTTTTATAATCTAGAAATTCATTCAATTCTAATTTTTCTAATTACTGGAGTATAGTTTACAAAGTTTGTACCTATGATTTTTCTAGATTTTAATTGTTATCTCATGCAATGCTTCCCTTTATGCCCTTAAATTTATTAATTTGTGTTTTTCTCTAGTGTAGGTAATTTGCTAAGGGTTTGTCAATCTTGTTTACCTCTTCAAAGAGCAAAGTTATCACTTCACTGATTCTTTGTATTTTTTCCATTTTCATTTAATTAATTTCTGACATTATTTCTTTCGGGTTTTTTGTTTGTTTTGTTTTGTTTTGTTTGTTTGGTTGGCTGGTTGGTTTTTCAAGACAGTGTTTCTCTGTGTTGCTCTGGCTATCCTGGAACTCACTCTGTAGACTAGAGCTGGCCGTGAACTCACAGAGATCCACCTGCCTCTGCCTCCCAAGTGCTTGGATTAAAGGCATGAACCATCACGACAGCCAATGACAGACAGCTGTGAACTGCCATGAGGGTACTGGGATTTGTACCCGGGTCCTTTGGAAGAGCAGCCAGAGTTCTTAACTGTTGAGCCGTCTCTCCACCTTCTGATATTTTTCAAATCTAATCAACTAGCTAATGCCTTTTCACCTGGGAACTGAAAACATCAGTGTTCAGAACTATGGTTGCACAATGTATATTAATTCTTGTCATTTTATTACTATTTAATTTTCTTAGACCTTATTGATTAATTCACCTGGTATTGTTTGTTTATCACTCAGTGACATCTTGAATATGTTTATTTTTCTCTTCCGACTATTACATCTAGTATTCTCTGTAGCATTGGTTTAGTTAAAATAAATTCTTTTAGCATGTTTTTATGTTAGAAATGTTTTATTTATCCAATTCTAATTGGTAATTTTAATGTATAAAATACTCAAGCTTGGTTTGTTGATATTTTAGAACTTGACATATATCTTTCTAGACTCTCTGGCTTTAAATATTTCTACTGTATATTCAAGTGTTACTTGGATTTATCTGCCTATGTATGTAACTTTATTACTTGTCCACATCTTTTAACTACACTATGCTTTGTGAATTTCTTTTATCAAGCTCTCTACTTGGTATTCTGCAGGACCCATAAGTATGAGCACCTCTTTCTCAAAGATTTGGAAATATTCTTCTACTGTTTTATTGAAGAGATTTTCTATGCCCTTTCTATTGCAGTTACCTTTATCTACACCCGTGATTTGCAAATATGTCTTTTCATGGTATCCTAAGCTCTGTTATGTTCCATTGATTTTTTTAAATTTATCACTGACTGTGATTAAATTATTCAATTCCTCCACCTAAAGTTCTTTTTTTCACATTGTCTGTTCTCCTATGGAGGCCTTCTACTGAGCTTTTTATTTAGCTAATCATGGTTTGTTGTTGTTGTTGTTGTTGTTTTGTTTGGTTTTGTTTTTCATTTCTAGCAACCTTTCAGTTTGGTTTTCCTTCAGCACTATTCTTTGTTGGATTATCTTTTCAAACATTGAATTGACTTCCTTAGTTCACGCTAGGTTTTTTGTTTTTGTTTTTTTTTTATGTTCTCTTAGATTATATCCATACCTTCTTTGGGTTGTTTCTGAATAATTATAATCATTTTGAATTCTTTGTCTGGAAGTACTATGTTGTTCTCATTGGGGGCCTTACTGCAGGTCTAGTAATTTTTGGAGAAGATATGTGCCTTTTGCTTTTTATATTACTTCATTAATGGGCTTGGGCCTTTGATTCATAGATTGTTGGTTGCTTGGTTTGTTATTGGTTTTTCCTTCCTTCCTTCCTACCTACATTCCTTCCTTCCTTCTTTTTTTTCTTCCTTTCTTTTTCTTTGTTCCAGTCACCTCTGTTATTTTAGTGAAGGAATTTGCAATACCCAGGAGAGCATTAAGTCATAGTAGGGTTGAAGTCTTATTTTCCTCTGCAGGATTGCATTCAGGGCCACAAGTTCCATCCTAAGCCTTCTTAGAGATAACTACTGTTTGCAATGAGAATCACTATCCATGGGTCAGCATAGCTCTGCTTGTTGTCTGCCTGTGCTGTTATTTGCTGTTGCTCTCTTCGTCTATATGCCCTCAATCCTGGTTCCTTTCTCACTTCTCCAGCCCCTGGTATATGTTCTGGAACCCCATAGACCTGAAAACAGAACCAGAGTCAGCACCAGTGCTCTCCCTTACTTCACAACATTTACTGAATGTTGTAAGTCTATAACTTGGTGCCTGTCCTCATTCAGCACTGGCTCAGCCCCTTCTTCTCCCTTGTGTGCTGTGTGTCTTCCCCTCCTCTTTCATCTTCTATTTACAATGCTTGCAGAATTAAAAGAGGATAATATAATAATGTACATGCATGTAACACTAAATGGTCTGTATGGGCTGCATTTA
Organism: Lophiomys imhausi; assembly: GCA_907164525.1. Lineage (NCBI taxonomy): Eukaryota > Metazoa > Chordata > Mammalia > Rodentia > Muridae > Lophiomys > Lophiomys imhausi. The sequence goes on along the minus strand of CAJQZJ010000309.1, from coordinate 11,517,053 downwards.
TATATTTAGGCTTGCATATACACACATAAACAAATACATATACATACTTTCTATTGAATTCTCTTTTCAAGTCTTTAAATTGATTTCCTTGTGTCTCAGAATTTTATTTTATATTCATGTATATATATATATGATTATATAATATAAAATTATATATAAACACACACACATATATAAACTAAAGAAAGAGAAACCATGAATTCGAGAACAAGAAAGGTCTGGGTGAATAAATGGAAGGGGTTAGAAGGAGAAATTTAATGTTTAAAATGAGAAGAGTATGTTGCTAGAGTGGAGCTCTGCTCTAGTACATGTAAACCATCATCCTGGATCCATATTCTTAATAATCTATGACTCATCCCTTTACATTGTATTCCTATCCATAAGAACTGGAAAATAGTAAAAAAGTCTGATATACAACAGATTCAGATACCTCACAGTTTGCCTGGGGTTGGGTTCTGTGGTGGGTAAATCTGCCTTCACCCCCAATAGCCTTGCCGCTCCCACGGCCTGGAAACTGGCCAGTGATGTCAACTCAGTGGGTTGTAATCTGCAGCCTGAAGGCACTTTGCAGCACTTCCATGGGTCGCAACCTTTTGCCAGATAGCTGGATCTTTTTACTAGTACTGGCCCTTTTGGTGGGAAAGCAGAGCTTACTTGTACACAGCTCCACCTCCTGGATTAGTTAGCTCTCCACGTAGGAGGCGGGGTTGAATGACTCACCTTATAGGGGTGGAGTAAGGCAACGCGACTCCTACACCAAAGCGCCCCCTTTGAACCCAAGTCCAGAAGAGAGCTAAAAAATTCCACATGGCTAGAGGCCCCAGACCAAAAAAAAAAAAAAAAATCAGAGCAGAATGACTCCAACAAAAGAAAGCAACGCTATTTCATCCAGCCCAAACCACCTCACCACACATGAAAATGATGACAGTTCTACATTATGGAAAGTGATAGAGTCCCTTCAAGAAGAACTTAAATCTATGAAGGAATTCAAAGAAGCCACAATTGCACATACGAAAGTGATGGAAAACACTATTAGAGAACTTCAGAACAAGGTGAGTCAACTTGAACAAGAAAAAGAGAGGGCAATGGAAGACTTCCAGGCAAAGACAAGCAAACTGGAGCAGCAAATGTACAAGACAAATAACATCACTCAAAAAATGAAAATGGAAATGGAAACAATAAAGAAAACACAGTCAGAGTTAAAAATGGAAATGGAGAATCAAGGGAAGAGAACAGGAACTATGGATTTGAGTACCAAAAATAGGATTCAAGCGATGGAAGACAGGGTCTCAGGCATGGAAGATTCGATGGAAGAAATCAATACAACATCCAAAGAAAATGAGAAAGCTAAAAAATCCCTCATCCACAATATCCAAGAAATTAAGGACTCAATGAAAAGACAGAACCTAAGAATTATAGGCATAGAGGAAAGAGAAGACTCCCGAATCCGTGGTCCAGGAAATATCTTCAACAAAATCATAAAAGAAAACTTCCCAAACCTATAGAAAGAGATGCCAGTAAGAATCCAAGAGGCTTACAGAACACCAAACAGATCAGATCAGAAAAGAAACTCCTCTCACCACATAATAATTGAAACTCCAAATGTAGAGAACAAAGAAAGGATATTAAAAGCTGTAAGAGAAAAAAGCCAACCCACATACAATGGCAGACCCATCAGAATCACACCTGACTTCTCCTCAGAAATTTTAAAAGCTAGAAGGGCCTGGACAGATGTCCTACAAGCCCTGAGAGAACATAGATGCCCAGCCAGACTACTATACCCAGCAAAACTCTCTATCAACATAGCTGGAGAAAATAAGATATTCCATGACAAAATCAAATTCAAACAATATCTACCCACAAACCCAGCCCTACAGAAGATCCTAGAAGGAAAATTCCAACACAGAGAAGATAACTACACCCAAGAAAACAGAGGGAATAGAAACCTGCACAGCAACTAAACAAAAAGAAAGACAAGATGACCAGCTATACCAAAATAATGGGAAATAACAACCCCTGGTCACTAATATCCATCAACATCAATGGACTCAACTTGCTAATAAAAAGACACAGACTTACAGACTGGATCCATAAACAAGACCTATCTTTTTGCTGCATACAAGAAACACATCTCACTATTGAAGATAAACACTATCTCAGAGTAAAGGGTTGGGAAAAGGTTTTCCAAGCACATGGACCCAGGAAACAAGCTGGAGTAGCCACCCTAATATCAAACAAAATAGACTTCCAATTGAAGTTAATAAAAAAAGAGAGAGGAGGGTATTACATACTCATTAAAGGAAATATCCACAAAGAGGACATCTCAATATTGAACATCTATGCCCCAAATACAAAGGCACCTACATTTATAAAAGAAACGCTTCTAAAACTTAAACTGCACATCGATACAAACACTTTAATAGTGGGAGACTTCAACACCCCACTTACAACTATGAACAGATCATCAAGACAGAAGCCAAACAGAGAAATAATGAGTCTAACAGAGATCATAAACCAAATGGACCTAACAGATATCTACAGAATGTTTCACCCAAACACAAAAGAATACACCTTCTTCTCAGCACCTCATGGAACCTTCTCCAAAATAGACCATATAGTTGGACACAAAGATAGCCTCAACAGATACAAGAAAATTGAAATAACCCCTTGTATCTTATCAGACCACCATGGAATAAAGCTGGACTTCAATAGCAAAAGAATCAACAGAAAGTCTACACTCACATGGAAAATGAACAACTCTTTACTAGAGGACCACTGGGTCAGGGAAGAAATAAAGAAGGAAATCAAAGACTTCTTAAAATCCAACGAAAATGAAGACACAACATAACCAAAGCTATGGGACACAATGAAAGCTGTGCTACGAGGAAAGTTCATAGCACTAAGTGCCTTCAAAAAGAAAATTGTAACAGCTCATATTAGCGAATTAATGGCTAAACTGGGTGTATTGGAAAAAAAGAAGCAAACCCTCCCAAGAGGAGCAGAAGGCAGGAGAACATCAAACTTAGGGCTGAAATCAACAACTTAGAAACAAAAAGAACTATACAAAGAATCAATGAAACCAAGAGTTGGTTCTTCAAGAAAATCAACAAAATAGACAGACCCTTAGCCAAATTAACTAAAAGACAGAGGGAGAAATCCCAAATCAACAAAATCAGAAATGAAAAGGGAGAAATAACAACAGACATTGAGGAAATCCAGAGAATATTTGGATCCTACTTTAAAAATCTATACTCCACCAAATTTGAAAACTTAAGTGAAATGGACAATTTTCTTGATAGCTTCCACCTACTGAAGCTAAATTAAGATCAGATAAACAGATTAAACAGCCCTCTAACCCCTAAGGAAATAAAAACAGTCATTAAAAATCTCCCAACCAAAAAAAGCCCAGGGCCAGATGGCTTAAACATGGAAATCTACCGGACCTTCAAAGAGGAGCTAACACCAATACTTTTCAAACTATTTCACAAAATAGAATCTGAAAGAACAATGCCAAACTCATTCTATGAGGCCACTGTCACCCTGATTCCTAAACCACACAAAGACCCAAGAAAGAAAGAGAACTTCAGACTAATCTTCCTCATGAACATAGATGCAAAAATACTTAATAAAATACTAGCAAACCGAATTCAAGAACACATCAAAAGTATCATACACCATGATCAAGTAGGCTTCATCCCAGGAATGCAGGGATGGTTGAACATACAAAAGTCTATCAACGCCATTCACCATATAAACAAGATGAAAGTAAAAAACCACATGATAATCTCACTAGATGCAGAAAAAGCATTTGACAAAATACAACATCCCTTCATGCTAAAAGTTCTGGAGAGAAAGGCATGCAAGGACCTTACCTAGAAATAATAAAGGCAATATACATAAGGCCAGTGGCCAACATCAAATTAAATGGAGAGAAACTTGAAGCATTTCCTCTAAACTCAGGGACAAGACAAAGATGTCCACTTTCACCATATCTCTTCAATATAGTATTTGAAGTTCTTGCTAGAGCAATAAGAAAACTAAAAGAGATCAAGGGGATAAATATTGGAAACGAAGAAGTCAAATTATCCCTATTTGCAGATGATATGATAGTATACATAACTGACCCCAAAAATTCCCCCCAGAGAATTCTTACAGCTATAAACACCTCCAGCAAAGTGGCTGGATACAAAATTAATTCAAAAAAATCCGAAGCCCTTCTTTATACAACAAACAAATGGGCTGAGAAAGAAATAAGGGAAACAACCCCCTTCACAATAGCCACAAACAACATAAAATACCTGGGGGTAACTCTAACCAAGCAAGTAAAGGACCTGTACAACAAGAATTTCAAGCCCTTGAAGAAAGAAATGGAAGAGGCCTTTAGAAGATGGAAAGATCTCCCATGCTCATGGATAGGTCGGATCAACATAATAAAAATGACCATCCTACCAAAAGCAATATATAGATTCAATGCAATTCCTATCAAAATACCAACACAATTTTTTATAGACTAGGAAAGAGCTATTCTCTATTTCATATGGAACAACAAAAAGCCCAGAATAGCTAAATCAATCCAGTACAATAAAAAAAAAAAAAAAAAATCTGGAGTTATCACCATCCAGATTTCAAGCTGTACTACAGAGCAATAGTTGTAAAAACAGCATGGTATTGGTATAGAAACAGACCAGTAGATCAATGGAATCGAATTGAAGATCCAGAAATAGACCCACACACTTATGGCCACCTAATTTTTGACAAAGAAGCCAAAACGGCACAATGGAAGAAGGACAGCATCTTCAACAAATGGTGCTGGTCCAACTTGATGTCCACTTGTAAAAGAATGAATTTAGACCCATACTTATCACCTTGTACAAAACTTAAGTCCAAGTGGATCAAAGACCTTAACATAAGCCGGTCACACTAAATCTACTAGAAGAAAAAGTGGGAAAAACCCTCGAACTCATTGGCACACGGGACAACTTCCTGAACAGAACACCAACAGCTCGGCCTTTTACTACTAATGGTCATAAACTGTTTAGGATAATTAAGAAATACAAACTAATAGTTATTCAAGCCGGTCATTTTGTTAGGTACTATGACAGCATATTATATTTATTTTCTGAGCTAATCAGAAATAAAGCTGCTAAGAGACAAGGAACATCTGCTTATCCTAATATAAGAGATAGATAGGGCCTCTTCAAAAACCTCAAAAGATCTGCAGAATATGGCATTCAAATATGTTTTCGTAACTTTAGATTTTTTTATATGGAGACATATCAACTCCTGACAGCACCCCCTATTCTACTCCAAGTAGAAGATGAGCATCGAAGAATCTCCAGTGGGCAATGATTGAATTAGTCACAAGCCTATCTCTTGTTAGGAAAAGCCCCTTGCTCCAACTAGACAGAATGCTGTCCAAAAAGGACAAAACTTGGAAGCAGGTAAGTTGATAGCCTAGCTCTGCCAAGATTGGGTAGGCAAGTCCTTTAAAACCCCTGCTCTACAATCAATGTCTGTCAGAGAAACGGGGCCAAATGACTGAAGATCGATGCTGTAATGTATGGAGAGAAAATGGGAACTATCCAGGCAGCCACTGGTATGTCATTTCTTAGTTTGGGAAACTGCAGGCCCTGTACTTCCTATAAAATCAAATATATTTATCCCTCTCAGGTCTCTGAGGTGGTTGAAGAACAGATAGCTAGAGTCTCATAATTAAATTTTGAGTTGTTTAGGAGTCAAGAGAGTGTTATAGATCTTAGAAGATGCTTTTAAAATTGTGTTGCAAGTTAGTGTGAATGTTTAGTTAGATATAGAACTTTAAACTCATGGAGATTGTTAGATAGTAGAATGTTAAAGTCAGGTGCCAAATACATATGGACTGGACATTGGGAATGTACGCTAAGCCATATTACCCTCATAACTGTGGCCTAATTACCTCTGTTGTTTTGTATTGTATCTATTATTATAAGAGAAAGAGCCATTTGTTGGACTGAAAGGGGAAGCTGTAGGTGGAAATAAGATATACCTTAAACTGTTGAGGGTGGGAGGGTGGGACTGGAGGGGGGAATAGGGAGGGGACTGCGATTGAGAAGTAACTTGAAGAAATAAAAACTAAAGAAAAAAACCATAAACTTTATATCCTGTATACTTACCACATAGAAAAAAATTAGAAATCAAAAACAAAACTGTTATTCTTGGACCAGCTGGATAACTCCCACTGAGACTGACAATCAGATTTTGATCCCTGGGCCCTCCATGGTGGAAGGACAGAATGGACTCTCATAAGTTGCCTTCTGACATGCCTCCCCTCCCCAACATGCCCTGGCACACATGTTCCCTCCCATGCTCAATAAATAAGTGTAAACATGTTAAAAAAAAAAAAGAACTGGAAAATAAAGTGGTTCCCAAGCATGGGAGCCACTGATCATTCCTAGGTACTAATAATAGAACTTGGAAATGTATCTGAGAGACTGTGAATTATCATTTCTATGTTGGTTCAAAAGCTATTTTGTCCTTTAGTGTAAAGGAACCAGGAACCTAAAGTAGATACATGACCTGATACTACAACATATTATGAAAATCATCCCTCAGTTGGAAAACCTAGTCATGGAGTTTCATTTGCCTAGAAATGACGCCAAATTTCTTCTTACTCCCAAATTTCTTCCATCAATCATGTTCCTATATGTTACCAGTTCATCACTTCCTGAGGTAGCAAAATTGTTCCTAGTTTGATAGTATCTAGAAGTTTTACCAAATACAATAGGGAAAAAGACATGATTGAACATAACAAGAATCCTTAAAATAAAAATTGCAAATAGGTGTCAACCTTTACTGGCTTATACACTATTCTCTCTCCATTAACAATTTAAGTTTCAAGTATTTTAAAACCAGAGGTAGGAATTTGACCTCTCTTTCAATAACAAAAAGTAGTTATAAAACCATGTAGAGAGGTCTCTAACCCAGGATATATGTTTCAATAATACAGACACAGAAAAGACATCTCCTAACCTGACACTTTTGTGTGTTCTGGACTCAGCTCTCAAACGTTTAGCCCCATGCTCATTAGTAAAGGACTGTGTCTTGATCCATACACAAAGGAATTCTTTAATTTTTGACATATGGTTAACACAACCAGCACTACCCTCTCTTCTCAGTCTTTATCTTCACGTTGGAGATTCAGGGACTCACATGATTGTTCTGAGTTCTCTCATTATTCCTACCTCACTTTTTATTAATCCTGCATGATAGAGTGGCAATAAATTAGGCAAATATTGTCAGGGAGAAGATTATTAAGATCATAATTAACAAAGGAGACAGTTGGAGGATTCATAATGAAGGCAGATCCTGGGTCTAGTTTCACTGGGAAAGAGTATTGTTTCACTGTCGTTTGTCAGTAATTAGCTCTGCCATTATTGCATTGTAAATACTGCTTTAATTACCATACTCCTTAGTTCACAAGACAAAACTCTATGTCCTTATTGGATTTCATGTGCTGGCAATCCCTTCTTGTCACTCTCAAAACCTTCGCTGTGCACAATGCGTGTATGCAAATGCAACTGGCAATGGGAAAGGGGTGCAAAGAATAGAGACGAACTGTGTGAGACAGGAATTGGAGGAGGAACCACCTTACTCCTTCTGATTCTCTTACTCTGTTCTCTCAAGAGCAAGCCATGTGTAGGGATAAGGCAACCCTATAGGGACAATTTTTTGAAAGGCTCAGCAAAGTCACTTCAGATAACCACCTTCAGGACTTCTAATGAAATTGATTTTGCATGCTGTAATAAAAGTGGACTGGGGTGGATTAAGATGCCTGACATCATTCTCTAGCCTCAACATGCATTTGAATACATAGACATGCATGCACACCACACACAAATACAATCACGAACAGAAAACAACATTTGTTATGATTCTGGGTGATTGAACTCTCTAGTTCTGCATCACATTCTGTAAAGACCCCTTGGGTTTTAGCTACTGCTATCATGGACAGCTTGTGGCAGCTTCATCTTAGTCCATTTTTGTTTCCTACCTCACACTTGTATTTCCACATGTATCTCTAGAATATGCAAGTGGGGCTCCTAGGTAAATCCTTCAAGAGCTAGACTGATGGATGACTGCTCTTTCATATTTCATGCTAAGAATCATGTTGTATGATAATCATTGTGCTAAGAAGAACTGGATCTTACTGGCTAAAGAAATACGTTTCATGATCTATCTGGTACTAGCCTGCTTTTTCTATTATATCTGCTTCTTTGGTGTAGATTCTTTCAATTTTTCATTCTGCAGGTGAGGTGGCACACCTAAAATTTCAGTACTTGGTAGACGGAGTGTAAGACCAGTCTGAGCTACACAACAAGACTACATGCAGAAAATGAACCTTCTCACTCAAGTAACTGTTGTCAGGAAACCCACATTAATTAAAAAAGAGAAAGTGTGACTTGACCAAGGTCAATGCTGAATACAGTGTTCTTTCCATTGTTGTATTGGTGGACACATTTTGCAAATAACCCCGGAATATTCCCCACTCTACTTCCTTTTCATCATCTAATGAAAAAGCCTTCAACAACAGAGAAATGGTGCAAAAAACTTTATTAAATAAAGAGTTAAAAGTACTATCAATGTGGAAATAACAGCAACAGTTAAAAAAAATGTGTTTCTTGATACCAAATAGGCCTATGTTTGAACAGTAACTATGCTACTTGGGAGCTGTGCAAACATTCTACAGATGCCTTTTGCATCTCATTCTGTTCACTGGCAAGATGTCAAAAGCAATGACACCTAAAATACAGTGATCTCCTGATAATTGACATCATTATATTATCATTATCATTATTATGTCCACTTAAACAAAGCAGGAAACTATCAGTACCACAAGTAATACTAAGGAAGACACTGATCTTACAAGACAGCATCTGAGTCTTTCTTCATTTTTATTGCTGTGGCACAGATACAAGAAAACACAGATGAAAAGGAGTGCCACACATTATGTACCCCTTTGTGCCTCCCCAGTGATGGCATTTGTCCCTCATGTCCTTATATCGCTTGTTGTGGAGACTAACATTTCTAGCATTGATGAAGACTGACAGAGGCCCACCTTTGCTGGATGGCTGCATTTCTAAGCCACCTGTGCCAAGTGCTAGGGAACACAGCCCAGACATGCAGAATGAACAGGCATCCATCCAAGATGGATACACAGCAATACCAGGCCCTGTCAGAAAAGCATCCAAGTTCAAGGACCTTAAATGTCATCAGATCTTGGTGGTAATGACCCTGCCAAATGGTCTCCAGGCTTCTTCTGAGTATTCCCACATTCTAAGATAGTCTACTCCATATTTAGACAGCTAGGACCTTCAGAAATCTTTTCAGTATCCCCTTCCAAAATATTTTCCTTATGGCTTACATTCATCATGTGTCATAACTCTAATCTAGCAAGTCGTTTTGAACAAAAGCTAATTTCAATTCCATATGGAAACCCTTGAAAGAAAAACTGTAAATCTAAGACACATCTTCTGTTGGGTACCATTCCTTCTGGCTAGACAGGATTGTATTCTTTCTTAGTTCTCACTACTACTCTATCACACAAAGAAAACAGAGATAATTCCACAGAAGATAAGGAATAAATTGCCTTTGGGATCAAATAAAATAAATAACAATTCCTAAACATTTCATTGTGATTTGACAGTGTGTTTAATAGAGTCAGTTCATAACTGCCTTTACTTAATGGTCAAATTTCCATACAGAAAGAACATGGACTCTGGGGTCAGCCTGCCCTCAGGTCAGTTATTAATCAGCTGAATTACCTTATAAAGATTACTTAACTTCTCTGAGACTCAATTTGTTTATTTGCAAAAAGGACCTAGAACACCTGCCTCAGAGCTAATTCTGGTGACTAAATTAGAAATTTTTTTCATGACAGATCTTCTCTGTGTAACCATGGTTGTCCTAGAATTCGCCCTATATACAAGGCTGGCCCCAAACACAAAGATCCACCTGCCTCTACCTCCTGACTGCTGGGATTCAAGGTGTGTATCACCACTGCCTAGCAATTTTCTAATTTCCTAACAAGAAAAAAAAAATACTGTGAGTAAATGAGATGTATTGTGGTAATGTGTTCAGCATGTGGTCTGGCCATATGGAGTAGAACACAGTGTGAAACAAGATGAAGAAGGGCTTCTGAGGGCACCACTACCATTATGAAGCATCAACAGGCAACTAAGCTTCATTGAGCTCCATGCTTCTCATTTGATATGGAAAATATATTGAATTTGAAAACTTATTGAAAGAAGTAAAATGTTGCCTATAGAATGTCAAGGACAAGAGCCTGTTTCTTATATAGTATTTTTAAATCAATTTGAGAAGGTTTTTTCCATTTTGCTTTTGTAGGATCATACTTAGATAGTGCAAAGCAACACAATCTCCTACTTGTCCATTTTTACTAAGTGATAGTGGGAGAAATAGATATTATAAATAGATGCAGAGCATAATTTGTCTGAACTATGAAGTCCAGAAGAGCACTATAGGGATTAAATTGTAGTAAAATATATTTAAAACAGCAAGGCACAGGCAGCGTGTACTCTGACTTCTTTACTTACCAGTTGTTCTGTAAAAACAGCAAGAGGATTCCATATGGGTGGTGAAGAAGGACCATGGTGGTTCTGGGATTTGCAGCTTAAAATGCCAGCAAGAATTTCACAAGGATGAAAACAGGTAACAAGGGTTTGGACCTCAGGACAAAGTCAATTGTTCTACATGTTGCAAAGGAAATATAGAAAGAATACTGGGGCATCAGATAAGGAGTACACTTTGCAAATAGTGGAGACCTGCTCAGCAGAGGTAACAGAAAGATAGCTCAGAGAACTCACTCACTGCCAGTGTGTTTCCTCCAGTGGAAAAAATGCCTCAAAGACAAAATGCACATATTCCCAAAAAGGATTCTCTGGACCTGGGGATATGGGTCAGGAGTCAAAGTGATTGCCTTTAAAACACAGGGACCTAAATTTGATCCAAAGAACCCAAGTGAAATAAGCTGGGCACTCTCAGGGTAATGAGAGATCCTGTATTAAAAAACCAAGATAGATGGTATTTGGGAAATGACATCAGAGGCTGTCTTCTGGTAAACGCACACACACACACACACACACACACACACACACACACACACACACACGCACACACATACACACACACACAGAGAGAGAGAGAGAGAGACAGACAGACAGACAGACAGACAGATACATAGATAGATAGAATCTGAATATGTAGCAGCCATGTCAAGAAGCAATAGACTACAGGCTATTTACCTTGAAACTTGTAAGCATAAAGTCAAAAGCAACTGTGAGACTATATAGTGGAAAAGGAATCCAAAGGTTTTTACCCCAAGGCCTGTTCTCTACTCTGTGTCATACCTTGGACAGATCACTTCAATTTCTCTCTACATCTCAATTTTTCCACATGGAGAAAAGGGGTGTATTGGGTTGTTTCTAAGGTCCATTTCAGCATCAAAATACATGTTTGATCTTTCCTGTCAAAGGATACAAGATTGATTTGCTCTAAGAAATCAGAAAGTTACCAAACAGTGCCTCAGCACAAAACCTGGACCAGTAAAAAAGGATCAGAATCTATGCCAAAAAATACATGTCTTCAAGTATAAAGTAAAAGCTGAATGACTAGCTAATATGTAAATTGATTAATTTATATTTGTTAAATTTGTTGAATTTATTAATATTTGTTAATACTTGTTAAACAAATTGGTAAATTAATTAATATTAAAGGCACTCTCCCTTTCTGCTGCCTGCTAACCCAGATGTAGAACTCTCAGCTCCTTTTCTAGCACCATGTCTTCCTGAATTCTGTCAGACTTCCAATTTGATGACTATACCACTAAACCTGTAAGCTAGCCCCATTAAATGTTTACCTTTATAAGCATTGGTGTGTCTTGGTGTCCCTTCACAGAAATAGAAACCTTAACTAAGGCAATCTTTGATACTATGATGAAGCTATCAGATTTCCTTCTCTGGTCTTTGTATCCACCCATTTTCCCTTGTAGCCCAGTCTGGAACTTCTTTTTCGTATGATATGGGGTAAATATATTGAAGTAGCTGTCAAGTTTAGAAGAAGTCTTCAGGGAGCACAGCATCTATGAACATGTCTGAACATGAACACAACATAATTCCATCACCTCTCTAAAGTTAGGAAACAAAAAGATGGGCATAGAAAGAAAAGAAGAGGAGAGTTGGAAGGAAGAAGGGAAGGAGAGAGGGGCAGCAAAGAAAATGGGTTCCTAAATGCAATATTCTTGAAAGTGCTTCCCTTTGGTAGATACACCCTCAATGCTTGATACTTATGATATAATTCCATAATTGCATTATAATCAGAGATAGAAATATTATCACTGGGGATACCTATTTGAAACATAAACTCCCTACCTAATTACATATACATGTCACACTGTCATCATGCAGCTTGTAAGCTGCTTCTTCGTGACCCATATTCTCACAGAAATGAGGATGCTATGACACTTTGACATTCTAGCCGTCTTGAAGGAAGCTCATTTTCCCAATGTGCTCCTAAAGACCATCTCCATGGCCCTTCCTCTAACATAGAGGTCATATAGCATCCATGCTAGGCCACCCACTCTATGCCTTACTCTTTATCCTCTTAATTAAGTGTGTCTTTGCATTCTATTCCATCAACAGAAGGTTGGGGTGGGCCAGCCGGATGGCATGGTGCTGAAATTGCTCCCCATAAAAACGTGCCTGAAATGTTACAACAGCTTTGATGTCGTTGTAATGCACCCATAAAATCAAGGAACATATGTAGAGGCATCTGCTGGTGGCAGCAAAGGAATGTAAAAAATATGGGGCTGTTGAAAAACTTTGATAGATTTTACTGCTAGCCAACTATATGTTTTTTTATGGTCTGCTATATGGGCCTACAAAAAAATAACCATTCTTTTCTTCAGTGTGCTTATTCATTGCATCTTTTACAACAAATTCCAGGGGAAAAGTAGGAGAGCAAATGATTAGTCTGCAAGAAGTGATCTCTGTTTAGCCTTTAAAAAGCATGAGACAAAAACAGACTTTTAATAACTGGTCCTATGACTAACAGGTTAATCCACAAATTATTTCCTTGCATCACCCCCTACAGGTGAATCTAGATTCTCAGAGGATGGCTATCTAACCACACTGGGGAAGCATGTGCTTTGTACCCACCAAGTGATTCCAGGCTACAATAGCTATAATAATCTGTACACGAAAAATGCAAGCAAGCCTAGGTAGGAAATTGCTATACAAACATTGTAAGGGTTCATGTGATAAATCAACATGATGTGAGAAAAATATTAGAACTTCCATTATATTTATTTGTAAGTATCTTGACAAAGAAGAACATGAACTTTACAAATATTGAGTATGAATTAAACAAATGTTCTCCTATCTCAGGTAGACCAATGCAGATTCAATCAAGATACATGACTAATAGTGGAATAGTGAAATGTTGTTATCAAATGTTGGACTGAATATTCATAGTTGAGGATGAATTATTCCAGATTCTCTACTGTTGCTGCTACTTTGGAGATTTATTATCACACAGCAGTACAAAATTCTTTACCTATCACTACAAGAAACTCTAATTATTCAAGGGAAAGATTATTTCATAGTGTAGTAAGTTTGGAGCATGGAAAATACAGTAAGTTTCCACACCATTTTATTTGAATGGTTCATGTTTAGCCAGTTGGCCTGTGTTTGTTTGTAAACACTTCCTGTGCTTTGCATGATCATACCATTTCCCTCACGTTATTACTTCACTGCATGCCATCGTGCCCTAAACTTTTCTTTTTGCTGTAAAGCACACTAGGATTAAAAAAACAAAAACGTAATAAAATGTCAAGAGTCATATTAGTGACTAGACTCAATAGCCATCACTTTGGGTTTTAGCAACAGAATTTCACATAGCTTTAAAAAACATAAGTTGGATAATGGAAGAGAGATCATACTCTATGTCCTCCCACACTCTCTGTAAGGAAGCATGGGACATGCATTATTAAGCAGTTTTGTTATTGCATGAATATCATCACATATAATTACACAAATCTGAATGTAACTGCTCACCATAAACCTAGGAGATACATGTTTTTATTAAATTCATACATTAATAAAATAGTATATTCATTGAGGTATATGATGATCCAAGTAACCAAAGATAAAATCAAGGCTGGAGAGATGACTCAGCTGGCAAAGTACATGATATGCAGGCATTAGGATCTGAATTTGGATTGCTAGCATCCAGACAGAATTGCTATGACTGTGGAAGAGAGGCAGGTGAATCCTTGGAGTTCAGTGACCAGCCAATCTAGCCAAATCAATGAGCTCCAATTTGATACAGTCTCTTTCTTAATAATAATAATAATAATAATAATAATAATAATAATAATAATAATAAATAATAAATAATTTGGAGAATGATCAAGAAAGACACAAGATATCAACCTCTGGTCTCTAAATGCCAGCTCACATGTGCACACATATTATAAGTACATATTGATACACACACACACACACACATAGTCAAGTATAAAAACAAATGTTACAATCAAAAGACTAAGCAGAAAAATATATACTGCTGCTGCTAAAATATGATATACTGTTACACAGTAAAAAATTTATGAGTAGAAGTTTTCTCTAAAGCAACGATAAAACTATAGTGAAGTAAATACATAAGCTAGTAAGTTACCATTATCATCATCAGGTATAATGCACTATACACAGCCATACACAGTTATATACAATCCTTTTTTTTCTCTGTGTATTTTTTTTATAAATACTTTATTTTTTTTTCTTCAAGTTACATCTCAGTCACAAACCCCTCCCTATTCCCCCTTCCTATCCCGCCCTTCCACCCTCTTCCCCCCAGAAGTTTCCCCTTTCAGTCCAACAGATGGTTCCTTCTCTTATAACAGTAAATACTATACAAAACAACAGATATAAATATGCCACATTTATGAGAGTTAAATGGCCCAGTATACCTTCCCAATGTCCAGTTTACACATATTTGGCCCCTGACTTTAACATTCTACTATCTAACCATCTCCATGAGTTTAAAGGTCTATATCTGACTCAACATTCATACTAACTTGCAACACACTTTTAAGAGTATCTTCTTAGATCTATAACACCCTCTTGATCCCTGAGTGGTCCTCTCGCCCCAGCAGCTCAGCCATGGGTGTGCAGATCCCTGGCCCCGCCCACGCCTGGCTCTCTCCCCAGTTGTCCTTCGGTGGGTTCGCAGGGATTTGGCCCTACCAGCCGGGCTCCCTCCCCAGCTGCGCTGCTGTAAGTGCGTGGGATTCGGCCCCTCCCGCCCGCCCTTGTGTTCCCGGCTTCCCAGAACCTCCCACCCTCTGCTTCACTAGCGGCTGCGGACCACCCGCTGAGCTCCCTGTTTGTTCCTTGCTAAGATTTCCACTATCTCCCAAAGTTTTTTAAGTGGGTATAAGTTCTACCTGAGGTGTGGGGAGCCCAATAGGCTAGTGATCTATCACCAAGTGGCCTCTGATTTTGCCTGCTGTGAGTTGGGGTCGATCTTACCAGGTGCCTCTCCAAATGGGAGTTCCCGAATCCCTGGTTTAGTGGCTTCTGTGTCTGCGAGAGATGGGGGGAGAGCCTTACCCTGGGACTTTTAGCAGTCCCTTGGGAGCTGTGAGTGTTCCCAGGCGGGTCTAGCCCCTCCGGTTTTTGCACAGTGCCCAATAACTCTGTGTTTTTTATGGCTCTTTTTTCCCCGCGTTCAAAATGCGTCAGTGTAGGTCGCCGCCATCTTGGCCCCCCATATACAATACTTTTTATAGCTGCTATCACATTAGGTTAGGTTCCATCAGCGACATCACAATAATATAAGTAATGCTGACATTTCAGTGTTACAGCAGCCAGTATGTCCCTGGTGTCAGGAACATTCTGGTTTCATTGTCATCTTATGAAACTGCTATGATACATGTAAGCTGCTGGACAAAATGTTGTGTAATGCATGGCTGTGTGTGTGTGTGTGTGTGTGTGTGTGTGTGTGTGTGTGTGTATATATATATATATATATATATATGTTGTCCATCCACTGGGTAAGTCATTTTTTCTCCCTTAGTTACAGAAAAATTAACTGTAAAATGGGGGAAACTTCACAGATATCTTTAGAATTAGTGACACTTGCCAAACTAGCATCGTTTCCTTTGGCATCTGCCCACTGAAAAGGAAGTACAGACTCCTGATTTCATGAAGGGGTTGCATTCTCTTTTTTTTTTTTTAGTAATTTAATTTTTATTTCTTCAAGTTACATCTCAATCACAATCCCCTCCCTACTGCCCCCTCCAGTCTCACCCTTCCACACTCCTCCCCCTCAACCCCCCATCCTCTTCCCTTCTTTTTTTTTTTTTTTTAGTTTAAGGTATTTCTTTTTCCCCCCAACAGCTCTCCCTTTCAGTCCAAAAAATGGTTCTTTTTCTTATAACTATAAATACAATACAAAACAACAGAAATATATAGGCCACAATTATAAGAGTTATATGGCTTAGCATACATTCCCAATGACCAGTCCATATGTATTTGTCACCTGACTTTAACATTCTACTATCTATCCATCTCCATGTGTTTAAAGTTCTATGTCTAACTCAGCTTTCATACTAACTTGCCTCATAATTTTAAAAATATCTTCTTAGATCCAGAACACCCTCTTGATTCCTAAACAACTCAAAATTTAACTATGAGACTCTAGCTATCTATTCTTCAACCACCTCAGAGACCTGAGAGGGATAAATATATCTGATTATATAGGAAGTGCAGGGCCTGCAGCTTCCAAAACTAAAGTATGACATACCAGTGGCTGCCTGGACAGTTCCCATTTTCTCTCCATACACTACAGCATCAGTCTTCAGCCATTTGGCCCCATTTCTCTGACAGACATTGATTGTAGAGCAGGAATTATGAAGGACTTACCTACCCTGTCTTGGCAGAGCTAGGCTGTCGACTTATCTGCTTCCAAGTTTTGTCCTTTTTGGACAGAAGTCTGTCTACAGTTGAAGCAAGGGGTTTTTCTTGCCAAGAGATAGGCTTGCACTAATTCAACCATCTCCCACTGGAGATTCTTCGATGCTCATCTTCTACTTGGAGTAGAATAGGGGGTGCTGTCAGGAGCTGACATGTCTCAATATCAAAAAATTTTAAGTTAAGAAAACATCTTTGAATGCCATATTCTGCAGATCTCTTGAGGTTTTTGAAGATGCCCTATCTATCTCTTATATTTACATAAACAAATATTGCTTGTCTCTTAGCAACTTGATTTGTGAGTAGCTTAGAAAATAACTATGATAGACTGTCATAGTAACTAACAAAATGACACGTTTTCATGACTATTAGTTTCTGTTTCTTAATTATCCTAAACAGTTTATGTCAGTTGGTAGCGAGAGGTCAAAACGTGACATTTCATTTTTAAGTATTACTACGAACAATACCTTTAAGAAGCATTACCCTTAATTTTGTATCAATATACAAAGATCAATACCAATGTGGCCAAATATAATTTTAATTTTGTATCAATATACAAAGATCAATACCGATGTAGCCCAATACAATCTTAATTTTACATTAATATACAAGGCTCCATACCATTGTGGCCAAATATAATCTTAATTTTGTATCAATATACAAAGATCAATACCGATGTAGCCCTATACAATCTTAATTTTGCATTAATATACAATGATCAATACCAATTTAGCCAAATATAATATTAATTTTGTATCAGTATACAAAGGTATAAGGCTATATTCAATAATCTGCCCTTTTTCTTGATCTTTTCTATACTATATCTATGTCCCATTTTTCTCAAGTCTGTTCACTCCTATATAGGAGAGAAAGGAGGATACAGAAAAGCAAAAGAGAGAAGTCCCTGGGTCTAACCTCCAAAACCCATTTAACAAGACCATTTAACAGCTTGTAGTCTTTTCCCCTAAATAACAAAATTTTCTATTATCTATCAAATAACCAAAGTGGGGGAACACCCTCCCCACCTTCTGGGAATGGGACGTTGTTCTCTTAAAATGACTTCCTGCTGATTTGGGACTTAGCAAACCTGTTTGGGGCCCAAATAAGAATGGAAAAATGGTTAAAAATGTTAGTAGAATCATTTGATGTTCAGTCCTTTTGTGCTCAGCTATTTAGATGTCCTAAGAAGTTCATAGACAGAAGCTGATCTTCAGAGCTTTACTGAAGATCTGGCTGGAGTAGTCTGTGGAGCTGAACAATCTTAGCAATTTTGAGTTGTTGTGGTTGTTTACTTTTGAGGAAACTGCTATTGAGGAAGTCTGCAAGGCTGGATCATCTGGGCCACTCGTCTTCTTTGGTGTCTGATCTGTTTTCTGCTGAGGTTTCCATTGTCCAGTTGTCCATGGATTCCTTGAATGGATGCTTTAAATCTCCTGGAAAGATAAGAACAGAGCCCTGCCCTAATCCTAACTCTGGGACAATTACCTTTTTTTTTGGGGGGGGGGGTCAGGTAATATTTTTCCTGGAGCAAATTTGGTTTTTTTGACAATATATAAAGTATTACCTTTCAATCCGGATTAAAGAAGAAATTATTTTGATATTTTGGAGCTAAACAAACCTTTAGTGTATATATTTTGAGAACTCAAAGGACAATTTGTTTGAATTGCAGCCTGCCTTATGTAAGTAGCTTTTAAACTTAAATCTTTCCAAATCCTATGTGCCTGTCTCTGCATTCTAAGTTTTTGGATCAAAGACATGTGGTTCCCAACTGATGGGATTAAAGATATGCTCCTCCACCCCTGGATCAAAGTTTTTCTCTGTTTAGAGCTTGTTTTGTATCAGGTGGCCTTGAGCTCTGAGATCTTCCTGTTTCTGTCTCTAGTGTGTTGGGATTAAGGGTGTATTCTTCCCCAATGATGTGACTAAGGGTGTGCACCATCACCACCCTGTTTCTTGTAACTCTAGAATTTATAAGATAACTAACTCTATAGTGATCCTCCTGTCTCTACTGGAGGTAACAGCATGGGCTAACACCATGCATTATTTTACCTTAGCTCTAAGTTTTTTCAACTCTTGGAGGTTTGTAAAACCAGGTTGAACAGCTGTCACCTTTAATTTATTTACAGTGTTTTAAACCTGTTACCTGCTTTTTAATGCCAAACCATGGAAATAGCCTATACTTCTACAAAAACAAAAAACAAAAAAAACTTTTAAGCTGCTATCAAGTTTGTGTAATCTCTGTAGCCACCTGCAGTCTAACATTCTAATCTGAAATTTGTCGGAAGCCGCAATCGCCATTACAAGATGGCGCCGGCTTCCTGCTTCCTGGTTCTTCACAGAGGTGCTGTGCTGGTGTGAGCATGCGCAAGGCACGTTTCTTGGCACTGCGATCTCATGCTAATTAGGTGATTCTGTATGAGCCAATGAGGGTTCGACAAGTCTCCCTATGTGCTATATAAGCGGCCGCTTGCCGGAGCTCGGGGTCCCTCTCCACCATGCTATCTAAAAGAGCTGTTCAATAAATGCTGTCAGAAGAATCCTGATTGTGTGGCGCTTTCCTTATTGGCGAGGCGGGTGTGACATCTGGTGCCGAAACCCGGGAAGGAGGCCGAACGTCTCGGGAGCTCCGGTCCAGCTGCGAGGGATCCTGTAGGCTCGACAGAGGATTCAGAACTGAGGGCGAAGGAAGTCTAGACGCTTTTCTGCAAGGTATGGTGGATCCCCTTTGGCTGGCTCTTGTTCTTCCTGTTTGGGCGGTGGTGGTCATTATGTGTTGTTTTTGTCTTAATTGCCATCAACAAGGGAAGGAGTGTACCTGTCCTCCCTGTTTACCGGAACCGTAAGCCACAGGTAGATAACTGTGCAGGTTCGCCTTGTCCTGTAAATAAAGGACTATGGGCAATCAACAGATGAAGCCGCTCCTTTCAGCAATGCAGGCGTTGTTGAAGGAATGCAGATTAAAAGTTCCTCAAAGAGTTCTATGCAATTTTCTAAAAGAAGTAGATCGAGTTGCTCCATGGTTTGTCTCGACCGGATCGTTAACCAAAGGGTCCTGGGAAAAACTTGGAGTTGATTTCAGTAATGAAAAAGATGGAGGGAGGCTTAGACCAGGAACGTGGCCACTGTATAAAATGATTAGAGTTTGTATTGACGACTCTAGATGTCAAAAACAGGTTCGGGAAGGACAGAGAGTATTAGCAGATCATCAGGATAGCCTATCAGAAGCAGAAAAGGAAAAGAGTGCTAAGATTAAAATTAAAAAGAGAATAAACAGAAGTAAAGAAACGACAAAAGAAAAGGACAAATTGTATCCTGTCCTTGAAGAGTTTAAGAATTTAAGGGTTGGAGACTCGTCCTCAGAGGAGACCTCTACAGAGGGTGAGGAAGAGAAAGAGGATTCAACACCTTCCTCGTCAGAGGAGGGTGTATTGGATTCAGATAATCAAGCTGAGTTAGAAGAAGAGGCAGCTCGATATGAGGCTGAGCGGTATCGGCCTGACCCATATGCTCCAGGGTCAGTTCCGTCTGCCCCACCAATAATAATGTGAAATTAAACTTCCTGGACTTTGTGTTACCTCTGTCCAATATGAAAATTTTACTAAAGCAGCTAACTTGTCTAAGATTTTATCTCAACAGTTGCAACAAAATTGGACTGTGGAATTTGATGAAACCATGAGAAGGCTACGAGTAGCTATCATTCAAATTAACTCCACTCGTTTGGATCTGTCCCTAACAAAAGGATTGGTTTCCTGGCTTCAGTCGGCTTTCTCCTACTTTAAGGAATGGGTGGGAGTCGGGTTATTCGGCTGCTTTTTAGTGGGGGGAATGTTGATTACCCTCTGGTTGCTCTGCAAATTTAAAAAACAACACAATAGAGATAAAGTGCTAATCACTCAGGCCTTACTTGCCGTGGAACTTGGAACTTCTCCTAGAGCTTGGTTAAATATGCTAAAACAATGAGACACTGTCATCATAAATTTGTCCTGAGGGCTCGTGTTCCCATTGCACCAGGCGTTCTGATGACAGTCCTGTGTGCCTCCCAGGGCTCGTGTTCCCATTGCACGGGAATTCAGGCACACAGGGTCTCTAGTCCATTTAATTACCTTGATCGCTTCACTGGTAGAATGGTGGGCTTGATCGGTGACAAAGTGGACTGTTGTGTTTTGCTATTTAATAAAGAAGGGGGAGATGTCGGGAGCCGCAATCGCCATTACAAGATGGCGCCGGCTTCCTGCTTCCTGGTTCTTCACGGAGGTGCTGTGCCAGTGTGTGCATGCGCAAGGCGCGTTTCTTGGCACTGCGATCTCATGCTAATTAGGTGATTCCGTATGAGCCATTGAGGGTTCGACAAGTCTCCCTATGTGCTATATAAGCGGCCGCTTGCCGGAGCTCGGGGTCTCTCTCCACCATGCTATCTAAAAGAGCTGTTGAATAAATGCTGTCAGAAGAATCCTGACTGTGTGGCGCTTTCCTTATCGGCGAGGCGGGTGCGACAGAAATTAAGGCCATTTTCCTTTCATGCCAGTAAGGTAAATTATAGTTTGAAATTTTTATATTGTATTTTTATTATATTTTTAAGCTTATTAACTCTTTTCTTAAAAAAGTATTATTTACTTCTAGAACATAGTTTCCTCCCTCCTCCCCTCTTGGCCCCTCCCTACCTCTCTCCTTCCCTCCCTCTCTCCTTCCCTCCCTCCCTCCCTCCCTCCTTGTTCCTCGACTTGGTACTCTCCTTCTCCTTAGATGAGGTGGGTCCTCACATATCATACTCCCTCAGATCTTGCGTCATGTGAGGCCCAAGAGCTTCCACTCATACTGGAGCTTGATAAGGCACACCATCTAGGGTGTGGGGTTCCACTAACCTGCAGCAGATTCCATGACTCACTGGTGGGTAGAATTTTTCCTAGGATAGATATGCTAGGTTCCTATCTATTTGGGTGTGTGGGTTGTAGGATAGTTATCCTCTGATGTATGGTTAATATCCATTTGTAAGGGAATGCATTTATCTTTCTGGGACTGCGTCAGCTCACTTAGGATGAGCTTTTCTAGTTCCATCCATTTGGTTTTGAATTGCATGATTTCCTCATTTCTGATAGCTGTGTAGTATTCCATTGTGTAAATGTACCACAGTTTTTTTTATCCATTCTTCAGTTGATGGACATCTGGGTTGTTTCCAGTTTCTGGCTATTACAAATAAAGCTGCTATGAACATTGTTGAGGCAATGTCCTTGTGGTTTCGTTTCAAATCTTTTGGATATATGCCCAAGAGGGGTATGGCTGGGTCTTGAGGTAGATTTATTCCCAATTTTCTAAGATATCTCCAGAAGGGGTTGCATTCTAACAGGCTCATTGTAAACTGAGCAAGTCATATATAGAAATTTATTCAAAACTCCTAATATCCAGAGCTCTAGTGCTCAGTGACCATTGTGAGTGTGCTGTATCAAAACAAAAGTTAACACGATGGTCTTTCCTCAATGTCAGACTGTACTTAACAAAAATAAAATCACAAGTTTTGGTGGGTTTGTTGGCAGAACTGTGCCAGATAGCTCCACTTCTCTTGATAGTTTGGCCAAAGCAAAGAGAGGTTCATTTATTCAATTCATAATTATTAATATTAACTCTGAAAGCACATATTTTTCAGTAATGGTAGTTATAGGATGGCTACTAAAAGTTGGAGTTCAAGAAGTTTTAGGGGCCTGTGAGACGGAAGAACTGATAAAGATGAGAATAGAGTCTCTGTGGGGTTAAGATGAAGAAGCCCTGGGCTGAGGTCTCTGGCTATATACACCTCTACAACTATGATAGAGTTAGGAGGCGGGGACAGAGTTGATCTGCAGAAGCAAAGTAAAATGAAGAGCAGGAATTAGGGGGTGGGTGATGGAAGGTCCAGAAGACAAAGAAAAAGACTAGAAAGACAGGTAGATGGCAATTCCAGCAGTCACATCAGCTGTAGAAACCAAGTGGAGTGGAAGCCTTTGGGGCATGCAGGAGTTCTCTTCCTATCAATGCCGTGCCCACTCACTCAGTGGGTAGAGGACAGATTGGTCAAGGCCTTCTGCATCATAGGACTAGGTGTCCATCTTGGGGTGGCTAATCTTGGTTATCAAATTGACTGCTTCTGGAATCAACCAAAACTCAAAGTGCTGGACACTCCTGTGTGGGGTTTTCTTGATCAGGTTATTCAAAGTAAGGAGACCCACCCCAAATATGGGTAGCATCTCCTATTAGAAACCCAGACAAAAAGTCATGGAAGGAGTGAACTGCTTTTTTCCTGACTCCCTTCACTGTCAGGAGATGCTCACCTATGCTACTGCTGCAGCCTGCCTTTGCTGACATTAGGGCCAACTTCTTTAGAATTCCAATGTAAACTGAAGACCAGCTGCTCTTCTTGAATCCTGGTTTCATTGTCATCTTATGAAATTGCTAATATAGATGCAGCCTGCTGGACAAAATGCTGTGTAATGCATGGCTGTGTATACATATGTATACATATGTGGCTGTTAAAAGTTGGAATTTCAGCGCCAGGTTGAGATATGAGCATTGAGGACTGAGCAATAAGCTAACATTGATGAACTATCAAGACCATCCTGGAAGCCAGTCTCATCCATTTTTAAAATATATATGTTCCTTCTATCAGTTCTGTCCTTGTGAGAATGCTGACTAACACAAATTCTTTATAGAGTCCAGGTGAGTTTCCTCCTTTGTCTGTCTATTATGTTCAATGAGTTTGGGGGCTTACTTTCCTTGAAAGGATTTTAATATATCCACATGCTCCTACAGACCAAATCCAGTTCTATCAATGTATAAGGCAGCATCTTTCCTACTCCCAGGAATACATAGATCAGTAAGTAGTCTGTGCTACATGGTTGGTGCTGACAGATGTTTCTATTAATATGTCCATCAAGATAGAGTTATCCTTCATCCTCAAGACGCAACAAAAGCTGCTTGTAACATGGAGGCTCTCAGCACAAGGCCCAGCCTTCATCCCCACAGTGACGTTATCTACATTGAAGAGTCAGTTGTCTACCCTTTTGATCAAATGGTATACATGGGACTACATCTCTTATGCTGCTAGGCATTAAAGGTGAAAATTGGCTCACACTTCTAATCCAAAGTCAGATCCAAATTCAAAATGTGGTTTCAACTGAACATATAGCATTCACCATAATAAAGTGAAAAGAAAAGAAATTAGAAGTCAATCCACTGTAAAATGAGGCTAGTCCATAATTTAGGAGATTCAGAGCATGGTGGTTAAAAAAGGCTAAGAAAGGAAGAGCACAGATCTAAGTAAAGAAGGAAACTGAGTGAATTTAAAATATGGCTCATAAATCTCAGATTCTTGCTAAGCACTGTAAGACAAGAGGGATTGGTATCTGAGGAAACACACTTGTTTTGTCTTCTCTGGTTTATTTTTTGACAACTCCAGGAACCTGAGAACCAAGTGCATTTTCATTGCTGACTTCAAGGGCTCAGGTGAAATATCCATTAATATTCATAAAAGACCAGATGGACTGGCCAATGCCTGGAGCACGTGGGTTGTTTTAGAAGAACCATCTGGGACCTGTTCTTATGCCATAGTGAAAAAGCCAATAAGAGCCCAGAACACAGCACAACCAATTAGGGAGTGTTGCTGGGGGCCTGCTAGGTCTGCAAGACTTTATTGCTCAAGATAAAGGCTGGCTTGGAGAAGGGGAAATCTTACTGGCCATTTCTTTCCTCCCTCTCTCTCTCTCTCTCTCTTACTTGCAAGTGCCAATTAGATATATCTTAATAATAAATAACAGAGGAAGAAAAAATATCCTGAATATCCTGGTATACATTTCTAATTTCCCAGTTTTTAGTACAAATTTCTAGAACATTCTACAGCATCATCTGGGATATATTTTTGGTTTTGGTGGCAAGTTTTATTCCATATCCCAGCCTGGCCTTGAAGTAACGACAATCATTCTGTCTCAGCCGCATGAATGCTAATATTAGAGCTGCCACACAAGTCTTAATATCTGAGACATTGTTTCCATGTTAGCAGGAGGATAGTTTGATTCAGAAGGTTACTGAGTGTCCTCACAATTTTTTTTTGATAGATGTGACCTAATTTCCTGGAGAGATTTTGGCATAGAAAAATCAATACCTCCAGCCATAATAATGAGCTAATTCTGCTGTCATACATAATGCTTTGTAGATTTTTTTTCAAATGTGTATTCACTTTTGTTTTCTGTCCATGAAAGATTTTCCTACATATGTGTATGTGCACAACATGTATACCTGGTGCCCATGAAACCAGAAGAGGGAATCAGAACCTCTGGAACCGGAGTTACAGAATGTTGAGAACCCCCCAAAAGTCAAAAGAATCACCCAAAGTTACTAAGGTTACTTAGAGACTTTGAGGTGAGATTTTTCATGCTAAAAGATTATTCAGGGAAAAACATTTTATGTAAGAAAACACCATTAACTTAGCCTTTTGACCCACTTATCTTACTGTCCTGTGTCTACTTGGGTGTACCTCTGTGCCAAGTGTTCATGACATAGCAGGGAAATTATAATTGAAATAACACCCTGTAAAATGAAGCTAAATAGCAACTTATGTTTTAAACAAAAAGATTACAGAAATTTGAAAAATAAAAACATTATTTTTAAAAGCCTGATAATCATAATAGCAATTTTTAGACAACTTTTAGTATTTTGATTTTTTTTCTTGCTATGACTCATTTTTAAAAATAATGGTTTAGGTAAAGATTTACTGCTAAAAATATATACAGATTAATAGGCTAGTAAACATTAGAAGTCACGAATATTGACTAGGGAAATGAGTGTTGTTTTAATCAAGGAAAGAGCATATGTGCATGTGTGTATGTGTGTGTTTGTGGAGTCCATGGGCCAACCTCAGGTGACTTTCTCTGTTGCTCCCCATCTTATTTTTTGAGACAGAATTGTTTTGCCTAGACTGGCTGACAAGAATGTTACAGGAATCTGTCTTTCTACCCCTGCTCTACTTCCTTGACTCTTGGGATTAAACACAAGCCAACCTTTTTTCTTTTTTAAATGTAAGTGCTGGGAACCCAGAGGATAACATTGGTGAAGGGGGCATGAGCTGGCACTTGAGGTACCCAGAGACAAGTCCTGGCTGCATGCAGCAGGAGTCTGGCTAGGCAGGTGGATCCAAAGGTCTAGTGATGAATTCTTTGGGATCAGAACCATCCTTCCTTCCCAAGTGTCACGGCCCAGTATAAACAGAGAGTCTCAAATGATCTTTGATGAAGTAGATGGTGGATGGTTTATTTTGTGAACATGGACATTATAAACCTTGGGCAGTGGGGGAAGGGTGTTGGGGGTGAAAATGTTTGATTGGCTGGGACTAGGATCCTGGTGATGCTCTATTTGCATGGGAAAGGATATCAGGTGACAGCTTTTGTGACTGACCACCTGTAGCCACCTTCAGGTTGTGTCATATGCTCCTGAGGCAGGCACAGAAACAGCTTGGTCCCTGACTTTCTTAATAGGCTAGTAAACACTAGTTCTCAGGATGAGGTTTTACACAGAAGTTCTGAGATTTTGGGAGTTTGAACATGTCACTAGCTTCATACCAAATCTCCTGGAGGCACAGTGCAAAATTCCCACATGCCTGTACTTCCTTCTTCATACTAAATTGAAGTCAAAGTAAAGATTCCTTGATGTGGTTGACCTGTTACTTCCCTAACTCATCTACATACTCCTAATGTGCTGTACCAACTCATATTTACAAAGGAGAAAAACAAGAATGGGGTGATTCATGATGATAAAACTATGCTAGGAAACTGTTAATTTCAAATTTCTTCCAAAGAATCATTAACACATCATTAGATTTCTTTTTCTATAAGCTCAATTAGCATGCAATTTCAGAGCGACCACCTGTTGTACAAAAAGAGGCCACCTGTGCCAGTCAAGGAGCTGTTGTTAATTTGCCAGCACCTCCTGGGGGCTTGTTTTCAATTAGTTTAATTCCTAATATGGTTGATTTCCTAGGTGTGAGCCCAGTGCTTCAGAGAACCACTTTCCTAAAAAGGATTCCAGAAATTTCTGTTTCCAAAAGAGAGGCAAGAGTGGAAGACAGAAGAATTTCAAGTGAGGAAATTAAATGTCTGAATTCTAAGACCCACTACAGACAAGAAGCTGTTAGTAACAGCAATGGGCTTGGGGAACCAGCCTGCCTTAGTCCATGATGCCACAATATCCGTGAGGACACATCTTATACAAGCACCAATACCTTTTCAATAGATGTCTACAGTCAGCTCTTTTTTTGAGTTCTGTGGTGCAAAGATCTAATTCTCAAAGGCAGTTGAAGTGAAAGTGTCCACTTATTTTGCTGCAAGGTAGCACCAACAATAAAGCAACAGTTTCCTGGGAAATGATACAGGCACCAAAGACAGAAACAAGGATCAAAAAATGTTATTATGTTAATAGGACCAGAGAAGTCACCCCCATAATTCTGAACACTGACATAAAGGTTTTTGCAGAGTTGCTTTCCCTCTTCACAAATATCTCTATATTTAATGACTTTAGGTGCTGAGTTCCAAAGCCAGGTTTTTACAGTGTTTGTAGACTTTTCATCATTATTTTTAACTATTACATCACTGATTGCCTTAAATTTCTCTTAGCATTAGAGTGTCTGTTAGATTAAGATGAAAATGAAAAATTGCTTCCTTGTGGTCAGGCATTGTCTTAGTTACTTTTCAATTGCTATCACAAAACATCACAACTAAGGCAACTTAAAGAAAGAAGAGTTTGTTGGGGGCTTACAATTTCAGAGAGTGAGTCCCTGATCCTCACTTCTGGGAGCATGAGAGTAGGCAGACAGACATGGTAGTGGAATTGTGCCTGACAGCTTACATCTTGACCCAAAAGCAACAGGCCCAGACAGCTAACTGAGAATGGCATAGGCTTTTTGAAATATCAGATCCCATGCCAGGTGTCACACCTCCCCCAACAAGGCCACAGATCCTAATCCTTCCCAAATAGTTCAACAACAGGTGACTAAACATGTAAACATTTGAGCCTATGGGGCCATTCTCATTCAAACCACCACAGGCAGGTTTGCTGAAGCAGATTAGGAAAGCAGAGGCTAGGAAACCTCTTTTTCCTAAAAGGGAACCCCATGCCCCACCACCATCCCACTGAAGTACATTCAGTTGCATCAGGACTGACCCACATTCTTTTCCACTGAGGTTAGGCATGGCTACTCCATTAGGGTGAAGTGATCAAAAATCAGGCATCAGAGTTCATGTCAGAGACAGTCTCCACTCTACTTACTAGGGGACCCACACGACAACCAAACTGTCCATTGGTTACATGTGTGTAGAGTGCCTAGGTCCAGTTCATGCATGAACTTTGATTGGTGCTTTAGTCTCTGTGAGCCCCCCCCCCATGGGTCTAAGCCCATAGTTGACTCTATTGGTCTTCTTGTAGAATTGTTGTCCCCTCCAGGTCCTCCTGTCCTTCCCCTCACCCTTCCACAAGACAAGCCACATTCTAGCTAATGTTTAGCAGTGAGTCTCAGCATCTGTTTTGATGCTCTGCTGCGTGGAGCCTCTCAGAAGACAGTTATGCTATGCTTCTGTCTACAAGCATAGCAGAGTGTTGTGTTAATAGTGACAGGGGTTGACCCTCTGCCATGGGGTAGGTCTCAGGTTGGGCCTGTCATTGGTTGGATATTCCCTCAATGTCTACTATATCTTTATCCCTGCACATCTTATATATAGGGTACATGTTAAGTTGAAAGTTTTGTGGGTGGGTGGGATCTCCTCATAGAGGGAAGAAGGTGGAAGGGTAGGACATAGAAGAGGAAAGGGAGGGGGCTGTGATTGAGATGTAAAGTGAATAAATAAATAAACTTAAACACACACATGAACAGAAACTTTTTTTATAAAAAAGGATAACTGGTTATATAGGAAGTGCAGGGCCCGCAGCTTCCAAAACTAAGAAACGACATACCAGTGGCTGCCTGGACAGTTCCCATTTTCTCTCCATACATTACAGCATCAATCTTTAGCCATTTGGCCCCGTTTCTCTGACAGACATAGACTGTAAAGCAGGAATTATGAAGGACTCACCTACCCTGTCTTGGCAGAGCTTCCAAGTTTTGTCCTTTTTGGACAGAATTCTGTCTACAGTTGAAGCAAGGGGTTATCCCACTCAGGTCTCTGAGGTGGTTGAAGACTAGATAGCTAGAGTCTCATAGTTAAATTTTGAGTTGTTTCAGAATCAAGAGGGTGTTCTGGATCTAAGAAGACATTTTTAAAATTGTGAGGCAAGTTAGTATGAAAACTGAGATAGATATAGAACTTTAAACTCATGGAGATGGTTAGATAGTAGAATGTTAAAGTCAGGTGTCAAATACATATGGACTGGACATTGGGAATGCATGCTAAGCCATATAACTCTCATAATTGTGGCCTATTTATTTCTGTTGTTTTGTATTGTATTTATTGTTATAAGAGAGAGAACCATTTGTTGGACTGAAAGAGAGAGCTGTTGGGGGGAAATGATATACCTCAAACTTAAAAAAAAGGGAAGAGGATGGGGAGTTGAGGGGGAAGAGGGTGGGAGGGTGGGATTGGAGGGGGGAGTAGGGAGGGGATTGTGATTGAGATGTAACTTGAAGAAATAAAAAATAAATTAT
>CAJQZJ010000309.1:11430512-11449431 GCA_907164525.1 Lophiomys imhausi | reverse complement strand
TTTTTAAGTATCTCTAAGTACGATACCATTAGGAAGCGTTACCTTAAGTTTTGCATCAATATACAAAGATCTATTCAAATGTGGCTAAATATACTCTTAATTTTGTATCAATATACAAAGATCAATGCCTATGCGGCCCAATACAATCTTAATATTGCGTCCATATACAAGGGTCAATACCATTGTGGCCAACTATAATCTTAGTTTTTTATCAATATACAAATATCAATACTGACGTAGACCAATACAATCTTATTTTTGCACAATAAACCATGATCAATACCACTTTAGCCAAATATACTATTAATTTTGTATCAATATACAAGGGTATAAGGGCATATTCAATAATGTGACCTTTCTTCTTGATCCTTCCTGTGCTGTGTCTCGATTTTTCTCTCGTCCGTGCATTCCTACATAGGAGATAAAGCAGGATACAGAAAAGGGAAAGAAGGAATACCCTGGGTCTAACCTCCAAAACCCATTAAACAGGACCATTTAACAACTTGTAATCTCTTCCCCTAAATAACAGTGTTTTCAGTTGTCCTTCAAATAACCGAAAAAAGGGGGGCGGCGGAGAAACACCCTCCCCACCCTCTGGGTATGGGACGTCGCTCTCTTAAAATGACTTCCTGCTGATTTTGGTCGTAATAAACCTGTTTGGGGCCCAAACCAAAATGGAAAAATGGTTAAAAATGTTTATATAATCCTTTTATGTTCAGTCCTTCTGTTCTCAGATCCAGGAGTGGTGGAACACATCTTTAATCCCCTTAGATGGGAACCACAGGTCTTGGATCCCAATATTTAGAATGCAGAGACACACACATAGGATTTGGAAGGACCTAAGTTTAAAAGCTACTTACAAAAGGCCCACACAACACAAACAAATTGTCCTTCGAGACCTCAAAATATATACACTAAAGCTGGTTTAGCTCCAAAATAAGAAAATAATTTCTTCTTTAAACCAGATTGAAAGATAACACTTTATATATTGTCAAAAACCAAATTTGCTTCAGGAGAAATATTACCTACCCCCCCCAAAAAAAGAGGGTGATTGTCCCTGAGTGAGGAATAGGGCAGGGCTCTGTTCTTATCATTCCAGGAGAATCAAAGCATCCATTCAAGGAACCCAGGGACAACTGGACAACGGAAACCTCAGCAGAAATCAGAATCAGACACCAAAAGAAGACGAGTTACCCAGATGATTCAGCCTGACAGACTCCCTCAATAGATGTCTCCATCAAAAGCCTACAACCACAACAACTCAATATCGCTAAGACTGTTCAGCCCTACACAATGCCCCAGCCAGAACCTCAGTAAAGCCTGGAAGTTCAGCTTCTGCCAAATATAATCTTAATTTTTTATCAATATACAAAGGTCAATACCAATGTAGTCCAATATAATCTAATTTTGCATTACTATACAATGATCAATACCAATTTAGCCAAATATAATATTAATTTTGTATCAATATACAAAGGTATAAGGGCATACTAAATAATCTGTCCTTTTTTCTTGATCTTTCCTATACTATGTCTATGTCCCATTTTTTCTCAAGTATGTTTCTCTCCATTTTATTTTATTTTAGTTTGCTATCATTTTCTTGCATATTGTCTTTATTGGGCTTAGGTATATCCCTTGTATCCCTGATTTTGTAAGACTTTTATAAAGCAGAGTTGGATTTTGTCAGACTTTCTCAGTATTTAATGAGATCTTCCATACTCTTGAATAGGTAGGATTAACATAGTAAAAATGGGAATCTTACCACAATCAATGTACAAATTCAATGCAATTCCCATCTAAATTCTAACAGAAATTTTTTGCAGAACTTGAAGGAATAATTCTCAATTTCATATGGAAAAAAAAAACCAGGATAGCTAAAATGGTCCTTTACCACAAAAGAACTTCTGGAGGTGTCTCCATCCCTGATTTCATGTGGTACTACAGAGAAACAGAAAAAAAAGCATGGTATTGTCATAAAAACAAAAATGAATTGAAGACCCAGAATTAAACCAATATACCTAAGGACACTTGGATTTTGACAAAAAAGTCAAAACTAAAGAATGGAAAAAAGAAAGCATCTTCAACAAATTGCTGATCTAACTGATGTCTGCATGTAGAAGAATGCAAATAGACCCAGGTCTATCACCCTGCACAAAACTCAAGTCAAAGTGAGTCAAAGACTTTAACAAAAAACCAAATACACTAAATCTAACAGAAGAGAAACTAGGGAATTGCCTTATATGCATTGACAAAGGAAACAACTTCCTAAACATAACACCAAAGCTCAGACACTAATATCAACAATTAATAAGTGGGACCTCATGAAACTCTAAAGTTTCTGTAAGACAAAGGACACTGTCAATAGGATAAAATGGCACTCTACAGAATGGGAAAAGATCTTTATCAACCCTAAATCCAAAATTTATTCAAAATACATAAAGATCTCAAGAAACTAGACATCAACAAACCAATGACCCAATAAAAAATGGGGTACTGCAGGCATAAGGTTATTGTGTAATTCAAATGTTGATTTCTATACCTCCATATATGGTTGTAATACTTGTTTTGAGAATCTCCTGTCTGAATGTTGTGTAAACACTGCCCCTCAGTTGTCTCCTGATATGCCAATAAAGCAGCTTACAGGCCATTGCTGAGCAGGGAAGAGAACAGGGCTGAACTTCTTGCCCTCCAGAGGAGGATAAGTTAGAGGAGGAAGTAGGGGATATTCAGCCACAGGTGAAAGTCAGGAGAGAGCCAGCTGAAACAGGAAAGCCACAAAGTACAAGTATCTCTGTCATTTATGCAGAGGGGAAGCCAGATTAACTTAGGGGGTAAAGAATAGAGTAATAACTGCTCATTTCTTGTGTTGTGAAGCTTAGAGTCTCAATTATTTGGGTGATATCTGGGTTAAGAGAGAAACTGAGAAAAAATCCAATTATATAAAGTTACATTAATGGAGGTACAGATCTAAACAAAGAATTCTCAACAAAGAAATCTCTAAGGCTGAGAAACACTTAAAGAAATGTTCAATATCCTTACTTATCAGGGAAATGAAAATCAAAACAATTCTAGATTCTATCTTACACCTATCAGAAAGACTAAGATAAAGAAACTCAAGCAACAGCTTGTGTTAGTGAGGATGTGTAGCAAGGAGAATATTCCTCCATTGTTTGTGGGAATGCAAACCTGTACAAGCACTTTGGAAATCAATTTGGCAGTTTCTCAGAACTGAGAATAGTTCTATCTCAAGACCCTGCTATTCCACTCCTGGGCATGTATCCAAAAGATTCTCCACCATACCACAAGTACATTTGTTCATAGCAGCAAAACATTCAAATTATGTTATTAATAGCCAGAAACTTGAAACAACCTAGATGTTCCTCAAGAAAGGACTGGATAAAGAAAATGTACATTTCTACAATGGAATATTACTCAGCTATTAAAAACAATGCCATCATGAAATATGTAGGCAACTGTATGGAACTAGAAATGATCATCCTTGATAAAGTAACCCAGACTCAGAAAGAAAAACAGAGTATGTACTCACTCATAAGTGGATATTATCCATAAAGTACAAGATAATCATGCTACAATCCAAAACCCCAAAGAAGTTAAGTAACAATCTGGTCCCAAGGGTGAAATGTGGAATGTTTTAATATCACTGAAAGGGGGAAAATAGAATACACACTGGGGACAGATGTAGGTAGGGGACAGGATAGGGGAGGTTGTTGGGATGAAAACAGGAGGAATCAAGTAGAAAAGGGACAGAAGGAGAGGGTACTGGGAGAAACAACTGGATCGGGGCATCTCTGGGGCAAGCTAGAAACCAAGGACAATGAGAACTCCCAGGAATCTATGAGGGTGACCCTAGATAAGATTCCTAGCAGTGGGGGATATGGAGCCTGAACAAGTCATCCCCTGTAAGCAGGCAAGACTTCCAATGGAGGGATTGGGACACCAACCCAGCCACAAAACTTTACACCCACAATTCTTCCTCCCTACAGGATGTGCAGGGGTAAAGATATAGCAAAATTTGAGGAAATGCCTAACCAGTGACTAGCCCTGCTTGAGAACCATGCCATAAGACAGAACCCATCCCTGACACTACTAGTGATATTCTGCTATATTTGCAGAAAGGAGCCCAGCATAACTGTCATCTGAGAGGCTTCACCCAGAAACTTATGGAAACAAATGCACAGACCCACAGCCAGAAATTAGGTGGAGCTTGGGGTATCCTGTAAAAGAAGGGGAGGAAGGATTAAAGGAACCAGAGGGGTCAAGGACATCACAAGAAAACCCACAGAATCAAATAATCTGGGCCCATAGGTGCTCACAGAGATTGAACTTCCAACCAGAAAATATTCATGGGATGGACCTAGGCCCTCTACATACATACATACGTATGTATGCATGTATGTATGTATGTATGTATGTATGTATGTATGTATGTAATTTGTACAGCTGGGTCTTCATGTGGGAATCTTAACCACATGATCAGTGTCTGACTCCAAATGTGTTGCCATCTTTTGGACCCCTTTTCCCTAACTGGGCTGGTTGTCTAGCCTCAATAGGAGATGTGCCTAATCTTACTGCAACTTGATATGCCAAGGCAGGTTGATGTCCATGAGAGATCCCCTCTTTTCTGAGGAGAAATGGAGGCAGAGTGGATGGAAGGGAGTGGGGGAGGGTGAGAGGGAGGGACTGATAGTAGAGGAGGAGGAAGGAAATATATAATTAATAATTAATTAATTAAAACACTAAACCTTTTTTCTCTGTTTTCAAAGAAGTGTAGGTGACAAATATGCAGTTCATAAAATGCATGATTTTTATGGTATTTAATTAGTCCATCATATACCATATAATTCCATATAATAATAATTTTCAACTCTTCACTGTATACAGAAATGCACACTTCCCCCAAAAGAGCTTTAAAGGCAAAGATGACACTGTAGTTGACCCTATTAGTAACAAAGTGGCAAAATTTTGCAAAACTTGAAACTACTGAAGGCAAAACAGTGTTGGAAGACAGAAAGGGTGAGTGTTGATAGGTTGTAAAGACTGGTTGGTCATTATTTAAGTTATATCAGACTTCTGTGCCTCACAAAACAAATTTCCCTGACATTCAGGGAAAGTCTGAATGACAAGATATTCCATCATGAATTGATGCACGGACATCAGAAACTTGAAACACAGAGGCAAATAGGCTTGAGGAATCAAGAGAAAAAGGAACATGCCTCCAATCCAAGTTCTATACACAGTGTTTTCTGAAGTTAGTTTTCCTGCCATTGGACTCAATGTTGCAAGGCAGACAGAGCAGAGAATCTCTTTTAAAGGTTGTGAGGAACATCAGGTGGAAGGAACACATGTATGTTCTGCCACGTGTAGTCCTGCTTAGGTAATGCTCCATCATATGTTGTCTGAAGGTCTGATTATATCACAGTTCTAACTATTGGGCAACCATTCATGTGACCTTTTCTGAATTTCCACAAGTTTTGCTCTTAAAGAAAAAGCTGACAATGTGTGATATTAAAAAAAAATGTGAGCATGTTTTGTACAGTACTTCTTATGTAGTAATCTCTCAATAAATATTTACTGAATAAATGTATAATTAAAACTTTAAAATATTATATACTGATGGGGATGATGTTAAGATATCTACCTCTTCTTTGCTTAGAAAACTAGCAGATGAACTTTCATTTAACTACTTGTTTTGCTGTTGATGAGACCATATTGTCAGCAACTTTTTAACCCTTCTAGGTAACACTCAGCAAAAAATTTTTATGTGGAGCTGAAGACCCAAATAAGTGTTATGTAACTTTCACTTCTCACAAACATCTGTTCATTAGATTGTTGTGGTTTTTTCCTTACACTATCCATTATGGTTTATGAAAATAA
Organism: Lophiomys imhausi; assembly: GCA_907164525.1. Taxonomy (NCBI): domain Eukaryota; kingdom Metazoa; phylum Chordata; class Mammalia; order Rodentia; family Muridae; genus Lophiomys; species Lophiomys imhausi. Next base: position 11,443,536 of record CAJQZJ010000309.1, on the reverse strand, counting down.
AGCCTTGTCATACAAATTTTTTTCTCTTAAAATTTTCCAGCTTATTTTTGTTGTTTGTTTAGTCCCCTCTCTCTACCCCTCCCAGTCCCACCCTTCCCTCTCTCCCTGCCTCCTACCTATCCTACTTCTCCAGAGTGGATTGCTCCTACATATCAGCCCCCCTCTGTTCAACAATCATATGAGTGTTAAGAGCTTCCTCTTGCACTGGGGGCCTATATGGCAAGAGCATTAGGGCAAAATGTCCCACTAACAGGTAACAAGGTGTACGTTCCTGTTCCTTTTGGTGGGTTGGTTGTAAGATAGTTATCCTGTACTGCATGGCTAAAATCCAATTATAAGTGAATAGATGCCATGTGCATCAAAAAATAAGGCATATATAGACTGGATCTAGGCCCCCTGCACACACACACACACACACACACACACAAACACACACACATTTGATAGGCAATTTGGTCTTCATGCAGATCTCTTAGCAAGTGGAGAGTGGAGGACAGGGACTGTCTCAGGCATGGACTCTTGGAACACCTTACCCTAGCTGGGCTGCCTTGTCGGGCATCAGTGGAAGAGGAAGGTCTTAGCCCTCATGTGACTTTAAGAATGGAAGTTGGTTGATATGGGGTGGGGGCTTCCCTCATCCAAGGAGAAGGAGAGGAGGGAGGGGGGAAGAAGGCAGAAGGGTGCACCAGTTGATGGGGGGAGCTGCAATCTGGATGTAACTTGAACAAATAAATAAATGGCTATCTTAAATTTTTTTTCTAGCTTTACATTCATATGCCATATGTATCTTACTTGTACACTTCTATGAAAAGAATAACAAATAAATTTCCATAGGATATTTCAAGTAAGATATAGATTATAGAGATTAGTGTAGATGGCCCAAAGTTACTGTTCTGAGGAGGAGAATGAAAAAGTGTCAGAAGGCCTCCCTTCTCATGGTCTCTTTTGGGTCAGAGCTTCCTCCCCACTATAGTATTTCTAGTCTAGTGGCTGAACACCACTGGGAAGGCAAGTTTGAGATGATCAAGTTTCCCAATGCCCAGTACCATCTGTTTCCTTTCTTCAGTCCCCTAATTGATACATACACAACCCTTTTGTGTTTCCTAAAGCCACTCCAATATCAGAAACTTCTCCACAAAAGATCTCTTTCCTCTTTCCCAGGAGCCCATGTCCAATCTCTGTCCTCTCTTTGCTTGTTTATTTAATCTTTTTAAAAGAAATGGCAGCAGACATACTTCTCAGGAGGAGGGAGAGAGAGAGAGAGAGAGAGAGAGAGAGAGAGAGAGAATGAGAAGCTTAGCTAAGGCTAAAAGATATTCAAGGACATGAAAATACCCTGAAGAAGGACAATTGGGAGTGAGATTAATTATTTTTTCAAGGGTTTGATGAGGTCACAGGCTCAAAATAAAGATGGGGAGATAGGAAGAAAATGAAGTAGTAACTTCTGAAAACTCATAGAGAAAAAGACACTAAAGACGCTAAATGCACAAGGCCTTCCACAGAAGTAGTTCATACTTTTCCCCTTGGCCTTTTCTCTGCTCCCCTTTAGCTAGGAGATAGCAAGTGCAGGCACATGGATCCAGAGCACAGGCTCGGGAGGTAGCCAAGCACACTTACTTCATCTCTGCTCCATCATTGATTAATAATTTACCCCTGCTTGTTTACTCTAATCTTCATAGGCTGATAACAATTAGTAATTACTTATATTGGCATGGCCAGGTTTATTCTGGGATGTGTAGCTCCAGTCCCACAAGCTCTGCCAAAATGTGAGTTTATTGCTAAATCTCCATGTCCCCATGGCATTTGGCAGAAGGCCTACTGTCCAGTCACTTTCAATCTCTACAGCAACAAACGTACAGTCCTCTGCCCTTGGCCAAGATTCACTGGGGACATAGAATGTGCACAGTGTTTTATACAACCTCAGTCTTAAAAGTACATGTGGTCCTTCTGTTCACATGTCATTATGAACTTGCAACCTCTTTTCATCATGGGCTGAGTGATACACTATTTTATTGAAAAAAATGTAAATGAGATGTGGGCCAGCCCAAAAATATTTAACACATGTAGACAGAAGATTGTGTAAAGGTTGATAACATGCATGTATCAGTGCAGCACATGGCATGATATGAAAGAATTGAGTTCAACACTTGTTCTTATTCAGTTGTCCTGATATTGATGCTAGGCCTTGCCTTTGGTTTATTCAAGTTTCACCATTCTCCTAACACTCATGGAATGCTTCTTCCAGTGTTGGAATGTCTCCCCAAACACACTGTATCCTTGGAAGTGCTGTTTTATAAAAGAAGAAATACTGAAAATTTCTAGACCAAGAACCAAGAATCCTGGACCCTAGAATACTGTGTCCCTTGGCAAGGCACTGAACACAGTATAAGGGAATCATCACCTATGTGAAATAAAGATGATAAACTGTACAAGAAGCTGTTAGAATCACAGTTTGAATTCTGTAAGTTATTGGAAATGCACCCTTAGGAAGATCACTTCATATTTTTGAAGTTTGTCTGTGAAGAAATATAGCTTAAATGAGATTCTTTAATAATTCACAAGCTAAGAAATTTTAGTGACAATAAGACTTGCTCAAGAATAGCCATGTGTTCATTTAAAATCAAATGTTTCAATTACATACACAACACTGCAGCCCCAGACTCTGGGCTGTAAGTAGTTAAGGGCCTTCAAGACCCAGGGATGATTAAGACCTGTCACATTTAATGGAAAATAGTGAAACAGGAACAAGAAAGGATTCCTGTTGCTCCAGCAGAGGGGAGGATGTATTATGGTTACCCAGTGTGCTGGCTAGTTTTATGTCAACTTGACAAGCTAGAAACATCTGAGAGAAGGGAACCTCAACTGAGAAAGTGACCCCATTAGATCAATCTATAGGCTGGTTCATAAACATTTCATATATTAGTGATTGATGAGGGAAAGCCCACCCCTTTGTGGATGGAGCCATCCCTGGGCCAGGAGTCCTGGGACGGTAAGAAAATAGGCTGAGCAAGCCATGAGGAACAAGCCAATAAGCAGCATTCCTCTATTGCCTTGGCACCATTCCTCCCACCAGGTTGCTGTTCAGTTTGAGTTCCTGCCTTGAATTCTTTCAGTGAACTGTGCTTCAGGAAAGGTAAGTCAAATAAACCCTGTCCTCCACAACTTGCTTTTGGTCATGGTCTTTATCACAACAATAGAAACCTTAACCAAGACATACAGGGAGTGTCATTATCTACAAGACAACTCCCATTTACCTTTCCTTCATTCAAAAATGTATTTATTTCCCAGACTAATGACATATAACCTCTTCATGACTGGCAGGAACATAGAAGACAGGAGAGGATCAGGAAGGTTTTCTCTTTTGTTTCTAATGTTTTCCTCTTGTATATTGGTGATCTATCTGTTCAAGTAAGAGATTTGATATGTTATTTTCATATATGCATATTGCACGTTTGAGTATATTTACCTCATTATTTTTTTATTATCACCCTTTCTTACCTTCATTTTTTTGTACTTCCTTCCTATTTCTCTAGGATTTCCTCTTTTTCTTCTGTGCCCCATTTTCTAGATTCTACATACAAGAGAAAACAAGTGAGATTTTTCTGAGTCCAGCTTACTTCACTTAACATGATCATCTCCAGTTCCATTCATTTTTTTTCCGCAAATTTTATGATTTCATTCTTTATTATGGTTGAATAAAGCTCATCTGTTGATAGGCATCTAGACTGATACCATAATTTAAAAACTGAAAATAATGAACACAGATGCAGATATCTCTGCAGTGAACAAATTTGATGCTTTAGCCACAGAAGTACAAATTAAAGGCACATTGTGGGAAAATTGTGGAAGAGGCCAGTGAGTGCTAAACAGGAAGAAACAGGGTAGCGAAGGCATTTTTTGCATGTGATAAACAGAATAGAAAATAGTTTGGCTAGATTTCAATCATCTCCAAAAACTGTTTTGTTACCAAATGAGGAAGTAAAAGTGTAGATGGAATTGAGTTGATATTTACCTCAATAAAGATATGGAAGGAGAAAGAAGAACTAATGCTTAAGTAACAGTGTATGCCTGAAACTTGTCACCAGTACTGAGGTTGAATGGAAGACCACATGAGCCCAGGAATGTGGGCAGCCTGTAGAAGTTGGAAAGGGAAAGCAGAGTCTTCTAGAGAAAATATTACCTTGTTGATACCTTGACTCTACCTCTGTGTGAATGACTTAGACTTCTGAACTCCAGGATTGTAAATAAATAAATCTGTGCCACTTTAAGCTATGGAGTTGGTGGTGACTTCTTAAAATGATAAGAGAAAATGAATGAGTTTGTGGTAAATAATAAGCAACAGAGATTTTGTATCAGAAGGTGGTTGATTTTCATAGAGATCATGGGTAAGAATAATACAGATAGATTGTTTGGGTCCATGTTATATAGTAACTTAAAGTATGTAACTCTAAAAAGTACCTCTAAAATAGGTACCATTGAGTCTGTGATAATCATGTAAACAAAGGGGTGGCAGGGATACTTTTTATAGCAAAGCAACTGATATTTCAAATCAGAACTACATTGAATATCATTTAATGTTTTGTGCACATTTTAGGGCAGGATGGTTTTATACTTAAAGAGATGGGTGCTGGGACCAGAATATTTAATTCCATCATCCATACATTCTGTTGAGCTTGGACCTAAGCATCCAAAGCATAAATTTACTTACAAATAAAGTGAAAGACACCTCCATTATGGGGTGATGAAAAGTAGATGGGTTCATTCAACAAAAAAATGGATCTGGTATGTAATGACTTCAAACAAGTCATTTATAGTATAAATACATTCTCATATCAACAGAATTTTCATTTCAAAATTAGGAAGGAAATTCAGGACAGGGAGGGCAAAAAGTTGGCAATTTAAACACATTGTTTTGTATGTTCAAAAATACCCAATTAAATTACTACTCCTGGGGTGTTATAATGTTAGGAGTGGGTGGCCCCAGTGAAAGAATTGTAGTTGATATTTAAATATCACACAGTAGGAAATGCCAGGTAAGCATCAATGCTGGCAGAATTTTGTCTTAATAAGGAATATTTCTGCCTGGGTGAACTAGACATCATAGTAGCATCTGGAGCTAGTCGCTGCACCCAGCGGGTGTTTGTGGACACCAATGACTCCCATTTGTGCTATAGAAGAGTAAAGAGTTGAAATCAACTGAAAAGAAAGATATGGGAAATACACACTGTTCTTGGCAGCACTGAGCCTAAAGAATGGCTAAATTACATCCCTACACAGCACCACAGATGGTGCACACTTGCACCTGCATTTAGGTGTGCACTAGTGCGTAAAGGGGAAGCAGTAACATCAAAGAGAAAAGTGAGACCTCTTTCTTAAAAGCAGAGTTACTGATAGACTCTCACTTTACAATTGTGGAACACAACCATGGAGAGGATTACATCCCTTACTTAACAAATGATAAATGTGTTGGTTGTAGAAAACGTCTTCCTCATTGTTGTGTTTCTTATATTAAACATGCAGTAAATATGTATTTAATGGGTCGGAAAGGTTTGGTAACACCACAGAATATCATGAAGTTTGTGGTAGAACAACGCATTCGTGTATGATGTGTTTTCTCTTTTACAGAAAAATAAGAAAGATATGTAAAACTCACCTCCAGAGAGAGTCCATGAGGCTTTAGAACCTAGACCATGAGCTTCAGAGAGCTCTGTAAGAGATTATATTTTGTTGTTGTTTAAAGTCAAGGCTTACAGAGGCAAGGAGCTGGCATTTACACACAGGATGGACATCACCTAAGAAAGGGGAACTCAAGAAGCAACAAGAAAGTCTCCAGAGCCAAATGAAGTGGGTTGGAAACACAGATGTGTGGTAACTGGAGGATCCCCAACAGCAGACCTTCTAGCCAGGTAGTTTATAGAAGTGGGAAACCATCAACAATAACAGCCACACTGTTGGGAGCTATGATTTGGTATCAAAGATAAAGCTTCTTGTACCACAAGCTAGAGAATAAATAACTAGAGAACTCAAACAATGAATATCTCAGTAGGCACTGGAATAGATAAAAATGAACGACTTTTTCATATGGGGACCAAGCAAACCCTAAGGTTTAGAGGCATCTCTGTTAGGGTGTATGAGAATGGAAGATTATTGCTGTCCCCAGGACTCTATTTCCTTACACAAATAGTTTTCTATCTGAATATATATTCCTCCTTTGCCAATGAATTCTTCTTTAGTTTATATAAGTGGTATCACCTTAGAGACAAAGGTACTGAAGGGTATGTTTCCATTCAGTAGCTGTCAGAGGTGATAGGATGACATCATTGCTAATATTATTAGTAAATTAAAGTACATATGGACTTAGAATCAAGTAGACTAGGTGGAGGTGGTGAAATCTACAGAAGACTGTGTCTATTTGAAGGAAGTAGGAGATCAGGGACATATACTCTCTCTCTCTCTCTCCCTCCCTCCCTCTCTCTCTCTCTCCCTTTCTCTCTCTTCCTTTCTTGCTCACTCTCTATCCTACCCAGACCATAAGTAAGCAGCTTTCCTTCTTGTTCTGCCTTCCTACAAGATGGGAAGTGATACAGTCACCTAATCATGCAAGAAAACCTTTGAAATAATGAAACAAAATAATTTTCTCTTTGAAGTTGTTTGTATAAGGCACTCTGTCACAGTGATGTAAAATTAGCACAGATTCCTGTAAGAGTGCTCTTCTACATAAGCACCTTAAATAATGAAAATCAAGAGATTAACACTAATATTACCACCATCAGTACACTAGCCCTCAAAACACCATTCTTAGAATTTTTCCAATAAACTCCTCTGCAGTAGAAGAAAGCAGTTGGGGACTTAGGCATTGAATTTGGTATCACTTCTGTTTTCTTCTCTTATTCTCAAACAGTTCCTCATTCTTTTCTTATCTTTGATATTTTAGGAGATAAAAGGCCAATTATTTTGTAATTATAGTTTAAAAACCGCAGTTTGAAATTGGCCATATAAATTAATAGTTTTGATAAACTGCCACTTTTCTAAGTTATCTTGAATGGAAGTGTCTGCTCTGTCTCATTTTTATATCTCATATGCATAATAAAAGCTTAACATGAAATGCATTTTCTCTAAAGGCTCATTGAATAAATGAATGAATGAATGCTGTGAAACTCAATTTCATAAATGGAAGTCGGCAGTTGGTTATTCACTTAAGGTAAAACTTCTGTCCATTTATTCATCTTCAGAAAACTTCCCTTGGCCATATACTTCTCTGATGTCTCTGTTCATCAAGACATGGCTCTTAGTTGAAGGAGACAGCTGCCAGCAACCCACACCTGTACAAATACTGACCATGGTAAGAACTGGAACTACATAACCTCTGCTCACCCTCCAAAAGACCCATCTGACTAAAGGAATCATGGAGACTGACTCAGAAGCAGTGGCAACTGACATGATTCTTTACAGATGAGCAGGGGTTTCAAAGGCAGAGGGAGGACTGATCTTTTGAAAAGCAGTTCCTTCCCCCCAAGTCTTTTTCCTTACATTGTAACATAGTATCACTGAGGGAATGATTAACAGTACTTGGTTGGAAGAACTGAATCCCAATCCCTGCCTGTTCCACCTGTGTTTCATTCTGCATTCATTTCCAGATTTCTGTGGCTCTCCTTCTTCATAAGGGCACTTTACAGCATGGGCCCCTGGCTGAACAAAGGAGCTATCATTCTTCTTTTTGTTTGATTACTAACATAGTGGTTTTGTTTAATTCCACTCTAATTCTTCAAACTGAGACCCCTATGTAACGATCAGCTAGTCTGTAACAATGCATGAATAGACTTCTTGCCTCCAGAGTAGGTTTGAGTTCATTGATTTTCTTATAATGCTTGTAATTTTTCCCAGTTTATTGGAGCTTCTTTTTTTCTTTTCTTTCTTTTGTATTCCCTAATTGCTTTATCTCTCACAGAAAGATCTGTTTGTGGCTTGTTGCATTTTTTCCCTTATCAAGAATGTATGTTGTAAGATAGATTTGGCATAAAAAAGCAAAACTGCATTATCAAAACTTCTATTATGTCCTATGATATGTTTTTCTTTCATGAAAATGCTACAAAATGCTTTTGTCCTTCATTTCATGAAAAATTGTCCTCTCTAGAGGACAGGAAAATCATCTGTTATGTTCAGTGCTTTCATTTCAATGTTGTGTTATTAGTGTTTGGAAAAAAAAAACACATTTTAACTTGGTTGTTTGATCTCCTTTGTCCTTCTGAATATCTCTGTATTTTTGTCTCTATTTTAACAAATCAAATGAAAAGTCACTCAAGGTCATTGCACAAACCCCCGAGGAGAAGCATCCTATCTGAATCATGCATTCACTTGCTAACATTTGTAGAACGCAAACTACATACCAAGTAGGTTGTCAATTACTGAAAATATAGAGAGAACAAAATCCAGGCTTTCTTCTGCTGATGCTAAATGAAGCTGCAGACAAGCGTCGGAACCCTGGATGCTCTCAGCCGTGACACTTCATGATGTGCAAGTTCTGATGGGGACTTTAGAACCTCAAAAATGTGGGCTGGATTTCGAGTTTTGTGGTAAGGTGAATGACTTATCCTATTTGGACTTCTCTGTTCATAACATTTATAGGTGATAATAGCATATGCTTGGATATTTTGTGATATTAGATGAAATGTTGCACAAAGATTAATACCTTAGACACATAGTAAGTGCTCACTGAACTTGAATCCCTTATCTATACTGATCTTACCTTATTTACATTAATCCACAAGATTAAAATCATAGAAGTTTCCTGGTTGTTTTTTTTCTCTCTCTCTCTTCCCTTTTGTATCTGTGTGTGCATGGGTGTGCATATATGCACATACCACAGTAAACATGTGTAGGTCAAAGGACAAATTTCAAGAGTCAATTGTCTCTTTCCATGGTGCGGTCTCGGAATAAAAATCACACCATTGGGATTGCATGGCAGCATGGCATGTGCTTTCACCCACTGATTAATCTCACTGGCCCCTGAAATATGTATTTTGAATGTCAGCCTAGATATTTTACCCTTCATGTAATAAAATAGTGCACCTTTGGACATGGAACTGAGTGTTTCCATTTTTAATGAGGTAATTCAAATGGGGACATGATAGTTGGTAGGTGACACATAAATGCATCATTTAAGCTTTGTGGTTCAAATCTCTCCCATCCATACTCACCTCAAAATATTTCTATTTATAAAGTTAACATAGAGACTACCAAGCAGTCTACAGTTCATGGATATTCCTCAGTTATGCTTTCTGCTAAAATGAAGTGTATCACAAACAATGAAGCAGAATAAAATACTCAGTGAAAATAATTCCATCTTCCACTCCTTATGCTCCACTTTGATCCTACTCTTCCCATAAAGCAGACCAAATCTATAAAGAAATAATGCAAACTTTACCAGGATGCTTGTATATCTACATGAGCTGTCTTCTCCACCTCTCCAGACAAATCTATCCATTAGGGAAAAGAAATACAAAAACAAATCATATTCAGGAGAAGGGAGAATTATATAAGTTTCCAATAAAGAGTTCAAAAAACAGCAACATCTTAAAAGGAACTATTTCAAAAACTAAACCAAGAACCTTTCAGTAAAAGAACAGCCAGTCCCAGAAAGTAATCAGCAAATAACTGTGGATCCTTCTTTGCATTAAGCATTTTTCAAAGCCCACCTCAAAGAAACTTGGCATTCTCTGCCCATGTGGATAATAGCCTGCCAAGAACCAGGTTAAAAAAAATAAATGTATTAACCTCTTCTAAATTAATAAAATGAACCAAAGTTACCCAAAGACTTTGTATTTCATAGCAGTATGTCTTTGACAAGTGTTGTGGGCAAAATCTGTATGGAATTATGAGATAAATCAGTTTAAGAAGATGAACAGATCCTATCCCATAGAGCATATGCACAATTTAAGGACTGGGTGTGCTTTATGGAATTCTCCTTTTTTTAAAGCTTGATATTTAACTTTTATCCTTATAAATGTTTCTTTATAGTCAACTCACTCCTTGTTGGCCTCTATCTTCCTCTTCTAGTATTTATTGCATAAGGGAATGTTTCTCAGACTACTCACAGATAAATCTCCTCCTTGATGGAGGGTCTTCTAACTGCCTATTATGTGCCTATTGAGGCTCAGCCAACAATTTATTACCAGCTGAAAAGGGAGGCAATGAAGTAAAAGACTGGATTGTTTTTATGGCTGTGTTCATATTTCTAAAAGAGTAAAAGCCTTTATGGAAAGAATTTATTCTGGAATTGTATGAACCATCATTCATTTGGACTAAAGTGAACTTGTTATAAAATATTGAAAGCAGAATCAAATTCTATGAGGTTGTCATTCTGTTTTACTACCATGAGCTATTTCAATCCCCACGTACTTATGTCTACCATTTCCCAAGTAAAGTAACACTGTGAGCCTGCTAACATGGCTTCCTTCGAACACCACAAATTTGGCTGGAACCAACACAACGCATTAGAATACAGGGGCCTCATCTGACTTCCATTCAGGGAAAATATCTCAGTATATGACACATTCATTGATGCCTATATATCTATTAGACTCCAAGTAGTGGCATAACTCAGTGGTAAAAATATTAGCAAAAAATTCTTAAGGCCTCAGTTTAAACCCCAGACTTATAAAGTAGCTTGCTTGATTACCTTGTACACTTCATTTAATCTCTCTTTGGTTCACTCCTTCATGTATATGATGAAAGTTCAGAGTCTACTTATGAAAATTCTTCCTGAGTTTGAGTCAGCTCATTTAATATTATTCTTTCTAGATCCATCTGTTTTCTAGAGTTTTTCTTAATTTTATTTTGCTTTACAACTAAATAAAATTCCTTTGTGTATATGTACATTTTCCTTATCTATTAAACTGTTGAATATATAAGCTATTTCCATTTTCTTTTTACTCTGAATAAAGCAGCATCAAACATAGAAATATACATATCTCTGTGGTTGAATATGGAGTCCTTTCTGTAAATGCTCAACAATTTCAGGCTTAGAGGTTCTTTTCTTCGGGAGGGTTGTCCAGCAGGTAACAGTTACAAAAAATCCATGACTTATTTTTTTTGTATTTTCTAATTTTTTTCTCTCATTATCTTTGGGTTGTGTGTATGGATGTCCATGTGGATGTGCAGGTGCTACACTTGGAGGCCACAGACTGTCATTATGGATCTTCCAACATTGTTATTTACATTATTTTTGAGACAGGCTCTCCCCCTTAATCTGGGGTTCAATAATTCAGCAAGACTATATTACAACCAGCTTGAAGAATCATCCTGTCTTTGACCCCACCCCTCCACTACCATTACATGCTTGTGCCAGTATATCCGGCTTTTAGATGAGATCGACAGATCTGAAGCCAAGTCCTCATCTTTGTATGGCAGGCTCTTTAGTCACTGAACCATCTCATTACCACTGTTTTCTCATTTGCCTACCCAAAGCTTTCAATGTGCAAACATTTTCTTTTTATTTTGATAAGTCTGTTTCTTCTCTTCTATTTATTTATTTAAAACCATCTTTATTCAAAAGTATAACAATATTGCATATGGCATACTTTGTTAATTTCAATAAATAGTCTATAACACCTTAGTTATTTTGAACATCTGAGAAACCTTTGCAATAGTGATCTGCAAAATCAAATCTCAGGAAATAAATTGCATGTGGAATTTGGTATCTATCTCTGCCTCATCTAGCCAATCAGTGCATTTTTTATGCCAACTAATGATGTTGGCCTATTCCATTGGCAAAATATTAATTATATTTTAATTGTGTTCTTATTCAATTCTATACATAAAATTGTATGTACATATAATAATCTTAATTACTCCCATCATGTCTCATCTCACTCCCATGTCAATCCCTAACTCTTTCTCCAAATCTCTTGTCCAAACCAAGAAAGTATCCTATAATTCAGAGTAACAAAGATTCCATCTGACACTTTCTCAGAGAATGTTGATGGTTTTGGAGATTATATTTATGCTGTAATCCATTCTTTCTTTCATTTATTATTTGTTTTTACAAATGCATATTGTTTATATTTCTCATGTTCAGTATAGCATGTTTGAAATATGTTAACATTTTGGAACACTAAAGTGAGCTGACTAACACGTGTATTTTTTTTCCACATTTGGATTTTTCATGAGGAAAATATCTAAAATATATGTACTAAAATTTTTTAAAGAATTTAACAATAGTTACAATTAACTATTGCCACCATGTTGTACCATACACCTTTTAAACTTAATTGTGATATTGTATACATATTTTTGATCCAATCCATTTTCACTAGTTTGTATGTAAGCTATAAAAAAGTAGTCAATGCTTAGCCAATATTCAACATTATGTGTTAAAATAATTATCTTTTCTCACTGAATTGCCCCTGTATAAGTAATTAATAATTTGACTCCTAGTCTCTGATTCTTGTGCCTTCTCTTGGGCACTTTTCCTTTTTGTTGGTTTGTCTTATCCAACTTAAATATGATAGTTTTTGTTCTTATCTTATTATAATTTATTTTGTTTTTTTTTTAATGAACTAGTGAGTGAATGAATGAAAACCTAGCTGAAGGTTAACAACTAAACTATCAATTATACCTGCTGGGAGAAAGAAAGTAAATTTTCTCCAATGGAGTAACACTTTGTGAGTCTACCACTTCAGGACAGACCTCATGTACAGGAATAGTTGACCAACATTTAATGGAATCCACAGTTTTCTTTGTGTGCGTGTGTGTGTGTGTGTGTGTGTGTGTGTGTGTGTGTGTGTGTGCATGCGTTTTTATTTGGTTACAATTTAGTAGTTTTTGGGATGGTATTTTGTTTTCTCAGTTTGAGGGGGGATGTTGCTGCATTGGCCTTCTGTTTGTTTTTTGAGAAAGAACTTAAAGCTGGGTGGTTAGGGAGCAGGGAAGGATCTGGAAGGCCTTGGAGGAAGGGAAGAATTTGATCAACATATATTTATATTGATACAAAATTAAGATTATATTTGGCCACAATGGTATTGAC
>CAJQZJ010000309.1:11367107-11420512 GCA_907164525.1 Lophiomys imhausi | reverse complement strand
CATTTAACTCTCATAAATGTGGCATATTTAATTCTGCTGTTTTGTATGAATTTACTGTTATAAGAGAAAGAACCATTTGTGGATTGAAAAGGGAAGCTGTTGGGGGGGAAGAGGGTGGATAGGTGGGACAGGAAGGGGGAATAGGGAAGGGTTTGTGACTGAAATGTAACTTGAAGAAAAAAATAAAGTACTTATACAAAAAAAATAAAACCCATGAACAGTGTGTGTGTGTGTGTGTGTGTGTGTGTGTGTGTGTGCATCTGAAACTACAATGTGTATTGCATTACACTAAAATCAGGGTCTGTTAAGGGTTGAAGAACCTACATTGGCATACAATGTGACAATTGGTCAAGTTTCTTGGTACCTTAGTTTGGGATACAGGAGAAAGAGCCTAACTAGAGCTTCAAGGATATTTGAAAATACCACAAAATTTTGAGCATCAGGAGATACATTTCCCAAAGCATAGCTACAGTTTCTGTTGTTTCTAACAAAATCTCAATAGCTCAATTTTGCCAATACTCAGGAGCCAGATATTGGAGCAAAGCCTGCTAGCTCAGAGAGGCAGAGAAAGCACCCAGTTGACCTTCCTCCTCAGCTGACATCCTTGAAGCAATCTACCGCTCCCATACCATCTCAAAAAACCCCTCCAACAGAATGTCCCTCCCTTCCATTTCCTCTGAGTCTTTCTATCCTCCTGACTTCTTCTTACTCTCTTTGTTTATTACTTATTAATCCTATGTTCACTTCCTGTCAACTGGTTGCTTGCTGCACCTCTAGACCTGTGGTTGACTTTATTTAATCCTGTTTACAATATTCAAGCAGGAAGCTCTTGGATTAAAGGAGTGTGCTAGGGCTGAGCTACACTACAAGTAGAAACAGATTTTTCCAGTAAATAGCACAATCTCGGTGTTCACAGTGTAACCAAATATCCTGCAACATGTTTCCTTGGCTGTCTTATGTCTAACTCACTGGCCAAATCAAAGTTATAACTACTAAGCTGTGGCTATAGATTTCCTTGGTTATATCATATCTAAATACCTGCCCACCCAGATGCAGCTGTGAAGTGTCTCTAGCCAGCCTGAGTATGACAAACATGTGTGTAAGGCCTTGTCCTTCTCCTCCATTCTCTCTGCCTTACTAAAAACCATTATATTACATTCTTAAAGCTTGTACCCAAGTCTATTCCCTTAAATGGCTACTTCTTCCTCCAGAAGCTGACTATAAAGCTTTAGCTCTCAAAGTAGTAAAGTCCAGCAATCAAAAACCCCCTTTAGCTCACCTAATTAGCATGCCCAATTAAAATTAAACACCTCACCATAACACAAGTTTTCTCCCTTTACCCTTGTAAACTGTCATTTTCCTCTGGGCCACATCTGCTTCCTATCCATCCAGAGGCAGTACTTTGAACCCCCTCTCCCCTGGGACAAATACCCCTTCTCCTTCCCCCTTGCCTCTTATTGTTACCTTCTCCTTCTCTCTATTTACTCTCTTATTCCTACACTCTCTCCCTCTGGGGCAAACAAATCTCCTTTTTGCTGAGAACTTGGTCTTGGGGTTTCTTGGGTAAATTCCAAAGTCCCCTAGCAGTAGGAGCTATTAATCATGAATTCTCACCGATATGGGCCATCTACAATGCTACAGCACCTTCATCATTCCTTTTGGTTTTAACAACAGAAGGGATCTTCCATTCTTTGTTAAAAGTCTTCAGTTCCATCACTTTGAATCTCCAGTAACTCCAGTTATTAAATATCTTTTCTTCATAAAGTAATCCTTTCTCTCTATGTAGATAATTCCCATTAACAATCAAACATACTCTTATGTAGTTTTAAAAATTATCCATCAGTGCATTTCACACACATACACACTGCCACACATGCATAACACCCACTATTTCAACTTCCATTTACATATAATAGGGATAGAGAGATGGCAGACAGATGATTCAAATAGATACAGTTCTCTATTTATCTCCTACATTATGACATCTTAGTCAATTTTTAAGGGTTTGGCTGCTTTGAAAATGATTTATATTGTTAAGACAAGAAATATAAGAGAAAGAAATAGACTATTGTTTTCATCAATTCTCATAGCTGACATTTTTAGTATGAACAAACAAAACATTAGTTTTGAAGGACAGAATTGGTCAAAAGAGAAATTGAATTTTCACATTACAGAAACTACTTTTATATAAATCTCATGGCTTAAAAATAGAATCTGACTGGAAATCATAGGCTGGGGATATGGAGATTATAGCATGAGCAAGTTTTTCTTTCACTGCTTGGTAGACAGTGGGAGACAGAAGGCATTGCAGCAAATTCTGCATAGAAAAGAGACATCACTAAAGGATGCTAGAAGAACATACAGAATACACAACCCTAACTCTTCATTCTAGATCAAAAGCACCAGAGAACATGCTACTTAAGACTATCATGAAATTTGAATTAAGTTTAGAGCAATAGAGTCTGTTTCTTATTTCAATGCCCACCAAGTTAGAATTTTTTTCATTTCCTGTGAAAAAAATACCATGCTCAATAAGAAGTTATCTAAATAGAATACTGAAATATTTGAGGGATAAATGTGGGGAACAAATAGTCAATGATGCTCTTGAATCTTACTCAGCTTCCACAAGCACAGATGGATCCTCTGCACTCTTAGTGGGGGCAAAAGAAGGCAATTTAGACAGCTGTGCAAGGCACTAATGAAATTGCTTCAGGGAGTCTTGAATTATCCCTATAGTTCAGGGATTCTCAACCTGTGGGTCATGACCCCTTTGGGGATCAAATGTCCCTTTTACAGAGGTCACCAAAGACCATCAAAAAACACAGATATTTATATTACAATTCATGACAGCAGCACAATTACAGTTATAAATTAGCAATGAAAATAATTTTATGATAGGAGGAAGTTCAGTCACCACAACATGAGAAACTGTATAAAGATTCGAAGCAATAGAAAGGTTGAGAATCACCAGAGTAGAAGGGAAAGTGTGACAATCCTTGCTATAGTCTGAATGATTGATACTGACAGATCCCAGATTGTCTTCTCTGTCAACCAGAACAGAGGACACAGTGAATGCCCAGAACAGGTGGCCATTAATGCACCATGATAAGACTCTCAGCATCACTTTCTGTCCATCTGGCAAGCCAAAAGTCATCAGGATTCCCAATGACCAGGTAGACTAAAGGACATCTACAAGGAACTTGCCAAAGATTCCCAAAGTACCTTCATGGATTAGTGAAACTTCTTATACAAATTTTCTTGAGAAGATATATGTACCCACCTCCACAAAGGCACACATTACCATGAAGAGAAACAAATCATGCTGAAAGGCTGAAAATACACTAGACATTTCTAGTGTGCTCCATCCTTCCCCATATGGCCAGCTAGACATCTTTCCTTAAGCAACCTAAAGTCATCTCAAATGCAATGCACCCAAGTATCAACTGTTAATCATTCTTTCCTGCTTTAGATCACTTTCAGATTTTTATTTCCTCATTCATTGAAAGATAGATCTTCATGAACCCATCAATTCAGACAATCTTGGAAGACATAATTGAAACATCTTCCTTTTTTCATAGAAACTCAGATGTCAACCTACTTCACTCCAATTTTACTGTCACCTCTTATATTCTGACTTAAGCTAACAATATCAAATAGCCTTCAAGATCTACATTCAACAACAAACACAGGGGTTCTTCTTCAGTTCTTCTTGGAAGATAGAAATCTGGATATGTATGTCATTTAAAAATATGTGAATTACTTCCTTCTCTTCAAATTTATCTTAGCTTCAAAAAAAAGAATAACAAGTAACTAATTTTAAGAGAAGGGATGTTATTGGAAAAGTAAACCACTCAGGGGAGGGCTATAACCTGTCTAGCTGAGAAAGTTGCTGCTGAGACACACATCTTACATAGTTAGTGCCTCTTACAAATTCATGAGTGATCATCATGGGGTCAGAAGCCTATCATCCCAGCACTAAAGTGTCCAACAAACAAGAACTGGGTATAAACTTGCATGCTTGTAGCCCAGACACTTGGAAGGTCAGAAGGGAGATCATAAGTTGAAGGACAACCTTGGTTACATAATTTGCTGGAAGCCAGAAAAGGTTACATTAGAATTCATCCCAAAAAAGATAGAAAAAAAAAGGAAGGGAAGGGGTGTTGTTAAGTCACCTAGTTAGCTCAATCCCTCAAAATAATAATAGAAAACCCCAAAAAGTAGCATCATAGGGTATACTGGTAATCATTTAGCAACTTGTCTAGAAAATAAAGAAACAAAAGCACTGATGTGTAGTGTCTGATGAATTCTGCAGTGCACATATATACCATGGCAAGTTTTGAGATAATTATAAAATGGAATGTCATGGGAGGAAAGCTTGGAAGCAGTGTACCTGATCTGTTAGTATCAGTGAAAAAGTCTCCACATGATGATACGGCACTCAAAATCTATACTTCCTGCTCTTGTGCCCATGATGGTCCTTATGTAACTCTTCTGTCAAGATAAAGAAACAAGGTGTGAAAGAAGTATGAGAAAACAGAGGCTCCAAGTCTGCCTGAAGAGGTGGACAGACCAGGAAATGAGCTATGCAGCAGATATGAAGATCATGTACAGAATAAATCCAGGAAGCAAAGGTTCCCAAGACTACAAACTTGAAGAATGTAAAAAACAAACTAAAACAAAGAAACAAAAAAAGGACAAACAACCAAAAATACCAAAACAACAATAACAAAACAAACAAAAAACCCTAACAAATGTTACACCTATTTAATTAACCTTTGAATAAACCACTGATGTGATTTGTGATTCTGTAGATGGAAAATAGTGGGATGGAGAAATGGCTCAGCTGCTAAGAGCATGTGTGATGCTTACAGGGGATCTAGGTTTGGCTTACATCCACCTATAATTCCAGTTCTAGGGGATTCAATCCCTCTGGCTTCCCCAGACACCTGCACTCACATGCACAGACAAACACTCATTAATACATAATTACAATAATGAAAAAAAATTTAAGAAAAGATATATTAGTAATAGGGACTGAATATTTGGAAAATTATAAAAATAAGGAACTTATTAACTCTAGGTAACACCAGTAGCTATGAGAAAAAGTAAATGTAGCAACTGAAAAATACCTAGGTAATAATAAAACAATACCTAGGTAGTAGTAAAAATATTTTTTTAAAAAAACCGCTTACATCTACCACGTGTGCTATAATGCTAGGTGGCAGAGTCAGCTACAGAGTTCAAACACAATATACTGTCTCTGCAAATGAAAACTGAAAAGCAGCACATAGAACAAGAAGGTAGGTGCCAGGTAGAACAACTGAAACAACTGTAGGTGTGCTTTTAAACTATTCAGTTGTTGTTAACTTAATGTCTCTCCCTCTCTTCCAACCCACCCATCTGAGGTAGGGCAGAAAAAAGGTGAGTACAGACAGGGATATAGACTTCTCCAGACACAGCTCCAGGGGTGATTCCTCTCCTCTTAGCCAGGATTCCAGCAGTCCAGCCAAACAGCAACAGCAAACACAGCCAACCAGCAAACCCAGAAACACAGCAAAGGGAACAAACACCAATCAGCAGCAGAAGTGGTAGCAGCAACTGTAGCCACATGGGCAGCAGTAGCGACCTGATTGGTGTTTGTTCCCTTTGCTGTGTTTCTGGGTTTGCTGGTACCATCGGCAGCGGCCAGAGGTGTGGTGGTGGCAGCTGCCACACCCTAACAGAGGCCACGATCAGGAGCAACAACGACGGCAGCAAAGTTCTCTGGAATACTTGTTGCTAGGAGCATCTCAAAACAAAATGAAGTGATTAGAAGTGAAGCCAAGCAAAAGTGATCCCTCTCTGTTTGGGGGACTTCTAGTGATATTTTCTTAGAATCCACACAAGCGTGTTTTCCAGTTGCCACCCCCCTCACCCCCCAACCCCCCCCTCCCCCGCCCACACACACACACACACACATGCGGCAGTCTCCAGGGGACAAAACATCATGGGCTCTTTCAACAGGATGTTTTTTCAGTTGACAATTATCATGTCCCTCTCACGAGTCTGTATTTCAGTGGTGGATATAGCATTTCCACATTCCACACTTGGGACCAAAACAAAAACATATTCACATAGTACAACCGAATTTTTGAAGAAATCAAAACTTCTACTAGAAGACACTCTGTGTGCCTCTCAGGAGTGAAAGGCAAATAGATAGGAAATTGCTGTTTTTCTTTAACTGAGCTCTCACAGCCAGTGCCATGCAGAGATTCTAGCATGTGAAATGGTATCAGACAATTGAACCTCACCCTGAGCCCTAGTAGCTGTGGACAGATTACTTTGTCATTCAGAGCCTGGGTTTACCACACAGTGAGAAAAATGAGCTTCCTCACATAACCCTGGAATGGCTTTGTCATGTATGTCTGATTACACAGCACTAACTCTCCTTGGGAGAATTTAGTAACATTTTCAAAAAAAAAAATGTTTCATATAACTTTTTTGTCTCTATTACATTTGTTATCTTATTATGACAGATTTTATAAAGATTTGTTTCATTATTATTTCAAACTGTGTTTTGAGTACTTGTGAATAAATTGAATCGGGACTGTTTTCTATTAAGCCCTGTTTTTTGAGATTGAGTCTTATTCTGTAGTTAGGCTGACCTTGAACTCACTCCTCAGGCCTCAGCCTTTTGAGGGCTGGCATTGCAGGTGTGAACCATCATACAGGGATAATTTCAAATTATTTACTTGGTATGCTAAACATTGTTAATTTATTACAATGCTAAAGTGTATACTTTCTCCCACAGAATGCTCACTTCCTCACCAGGATTTTAAAATACTTTCATATTTCATCATGGGTATCTATATAATAATTACTTTTCACTAGAGTGTCCAGGAACAGATTACATAGTGTCAGGCCCTATGCTAGGAGCAGGAACGCACATTCCCTGTCTTCTGTATGTAGTCCTATTTCACCGACATCCTATGAGCAAATATCCCTAAGCTTTCCCCCATCACAAATTACCCTGAAAGTCATTAGAACAGGATGTGAACTGAGAAAGCATGACTTTGGAGCTTGCTATCTGATCTTCTCTGTCTCTCCAGAGTATAATGAGCCACTAAGCACCTGGGCTGATACTCATATCCGTGTTTTTAGCAAAACACCCCCTAGGAACTTTGATGTGTGTCCTACGAATAGATCAATTTCTAGGTCGTGTCTTCACATCTCCATTGTGAGCTCTTTGGTAGAGGATCCTGGGAAAGTGTGCTGGGAGCTGTGTTAGCCCTATCATGTGGTGACAAGCAGTGCAATGAGTAACAAATGAGCCCATTATTGCTTTACAGTGGAGGCGACAGGCTAACCCTTTGTCAAATCGCTGTGTGCAGTGTCTGCTGCCTTGTTCCAATTACCCCGGAAGTGATGGCACTTTCTCATCCAACAGCCCTCAACACCTGCTGACATGTATTTAGGACATTGCTGGATGTGTGGGTCTTAACAACACCGTGCTCAGAAAGCATCATGGAATAAAAACGGAGTAAAGGCATATGGCATTCAAGGGGAGACTGGGATCCTACACTTTCTGGATGCAGACAACCCTGTTTTAAAAACAGAGGAAACAGCAAAATAAGCAGAAATAGAGATTCTTTTTCCAAATTAAAATATTTACTTAAATCCAAAAGTAAAATTGCCCATAAAACCTAGAAAGCCAACACTAAAAGCATGTTGGTTTTATTTGTGAGGAAACCAATTCCTCAGAGAATGTAGTGTGTCTCCTCAGCTACTTTACAGCAAAATTCCTAAGAAAAATATTCCCGGAAACAGTATTTGTCATTTTTCCCAGCATTAGCAATTCAGATTTTCTCCTTTTATTTCGGTAGCTTTTTTACTCATTCAACAGCTAATCTTTGAGTGACTTCCATAAAGTCAATACTTTAAACATTAGGGACTAACTAAGGTTGAGATGTGGAACAGTTGGGAATAGGAAGTCAAGCCTCATCTTGTTGGGGAGTGCAGCTGCAGAAAAACTTCGGAGTTCAGTGTTAAAAGCAGAGTGAGAACAGATGTTCTAAAGTCTGCCCCTGGGACCTGGGGAGGCCTTCATCAGAAAGGTGTCTCCTGAAACTCATTTAAGAAACAGTGCTTTTTGCAAAGGATGAAATGGGAAAGAGCAAAAGATGGAGAACAGCCTGAAATCAAGGAACACTTGGGATGGTAGTTCGCCCAGAGTTGGGCGCTTAGTGGATTTGAATCTTGCTGAGGCTCTTCCTTGCTGATTTTGTCCTCATTTTCACTTTTTTTCATTTCTTTTCTAAATTTGGTATAAAAGCAGTTACCAGAGAAACAATTATTATGTAACTATTCATTTCTGAAGAGGGATTTCTCCAGCTGAGCCAACAAGAAGAATGGAAGGTTCTCTCTATTATCAAATGCTCCTCCCCACAGGAGGGCCTTTATGTTTTTATTCACTTGTTTTTCAATTTCATTTTAACATTAAAACACCTTTGAGTTCTGCACTTTTTTTTAACTGTGCATGTTAAAACTGAGTAGTTAGGTATACATGCATTGAGAATGTTATATCTTCTTAGTGAGTTTAGTGTTTTATACTATTGCAAAATATACTTATTTATATCTTATATTCATACTTTATCATCTGGTTTCTTTTAGTTAGTGGAGTTGTGCCATCCTTCTGTAACACATTGATTGCTCTTTCTTGTCAATTTTTTTACTAGAGAATTCTCTTGCTAGATGAATGGATTGATGGATGGATGAGTGGATATATAAACAGATATATGAATACATAAAGATACAGGTAGATTGATAAAAAATAGATAACTATAGATGTACACCAAGTGTGTCCAAATATTGTTTCATAGGGAAATAATACTTACTTTCAATTTTAGCTTCAATTTGAAAATGAAAATATCCCAGACTATAGTTTTAATCTTTAGTTTGCACCTCATATAGAACTATTAGGTGTAATATATTAGCATATTCCAAGGTAAATAACAGAAAGACAAGATGTATTATTATCATATTTACTACTTGTTCTATAAGCCTTTATTGGACACATACTCAGCACCAGTCACTAGAATAAAATATACAGTTAATATGAGAGATAACCTCTTATTCTCAAATATCTATATCTGATGACATGACTAGCCCAAAGAAAGAATCATAAAATAACATTCTTTACAAATAACATTCTTTACAACACAGTTGAAAATAGGACAGATAAAATAATATGATATATATAATAACCATCTACATCCTCAGTATATATATATATATACTTGTCGCGTCCCCCTCAACCAGCAAGGACGACACAACTCGCAAAAGCTCTTCTCCAGCAGTTTATTCAGGTCCCTTGAAAACAGTCTTCCGAATGCCCGGGCAGACCCAACCCACAGGCTAAATACTATATGAACAGCCAATCAAGTAAAGCCACGTGGTGCTATCTTAGAGGCCCACGTATGCGGAAGCAAGCCAGATCAGCGGTCTTAGCCAAATATGGACTTGTTTACCACCGAGAGCGCTCACCGTCGGGCTGGTGGAAGGCGGAAACCGGCGCCATCTTTAGGGCGCGGCACGTCGCAGCTCTCTACATATACTTCTGTTACTCAGAGGAAGCATCACAGTAACCCAACATTGTCTGATAACTGAGGCAAATTTTAAATCAAACCAAAGTCACAGAAAGTATAAATGTGGTATGCCTATCTCTATATATACCTATATATGCATATATATGCACATATATATACTCGGCATTACACCTAACTGGTTACAAATCTCATATTTTATTCTTGAAAAACTAATATAAATACTCAAAGTACCAAATTACTATAATGAAGTACAAGAATAGACTTTTATATTATTATCTATTAACAGCATCTATCCTTTTTCAACATTTATGTGCCAAAGTCAGTGCTGAGAGAAAGGGAGAGACAGAGAAAGGAGAGAGAGAGAGAGAGAGAGAGAGAGAGAGAGAGAATCCTTCTAAAGAAGATACTAGTAAGTCCATTCTGCAGGCAGACATCTGACCCTCAGGAAGTAATAGCCACCTCACTTTACTCAAGGCCACATCTGATATTCAATGCTGCAGTCTATTTCTGAAGAAATATTTGAACTTGAGTTGTACTATAAAGAAGTCCAACTTCAAAGAAACGAGGCACGTTATTTACAGTGGTACTGTTATGTAGCATCAAAGGCCCATTAAGGAAAAGATACTTTAGGTCAAGAGAATGAACACTGTGGTCTGAGAGTAGAGTCCTCATATTCCAAGCTACCCAAAAGCAGAAGAGTTGTCAATTCAGTTAGGATGGTCAATTGCCTAGCTATGGGACCACCATCCCTAAAGAGAAGAGAGAAGTAATTGTGCCACTACTGAGATACTGTGTACTTTTCCTTCCCAGGAAGCTCAGTCCTGACACAGCTGCTTATGTAGCCACAGCTATATAGTTGGTTTAAGCCTGACATTTTCTGAATTACTCAGAAATGTATATTTCCTTCATTTACTTTGCATTATCTATTTTTTTGTTTTTTGATTGTTTGTTTTTTGGATACTTTCCAAAGTCTAGGCAATTCTTTTCTAGACTGTCTGGGCTTTCTCACTTATTTCTATGAAGTTATTCCCCCCATCCTCTTCCACTATGTGGGTGCTTAAATATGGTGTGGCTTTTCTCCTTTCCTCTTCACCCATTCCTACTGGAGGTATTGAGATTTACAGCTTGACTGTCCTGGAGTTTTTCTCCTAAACTCTAATAAAAATATTCTGGAGTTTTCTTTCTGAGTCTGTTGTTAAATTGTGTTATTAATGAGACTATGAAGTCTCAAGAAGGCACTCCAGTAACATGTGACACCTGTTGTGAAGCTCCTGCATATTCCTAATGATGATTCCTTCAGTCAATGGATAGACAGTATTCATCCCCTAGAGGAATATACAACCAAAGCAACAACAGAGGACAGTAAGCAAGTGGATAGAAAGGAAAATATAAAAAGGCACTCACCCTCAGGAGCTAACTCTGAGAATAACTCCACCCTGAGAACAAGCACCTCATTAATATAGTTCCCTAGAGCCCTGGTAAGAGGAAACATGGCCAATACCTTGCATAATCTCAGTCTTTACCTTCAATGTGGAACAAAAAGCATAACTAAAAGGGGATTGTTAACATCTCCTGTTGTCTTGTGTACTTGGTTACAAACAAAAATACTGCAATAACTCAAAATTTAACTATGAGACTCTAGCTGTCTGTTCTCCAACCACCTCAGAGACCTGAGAGGGATAAATATATCTGATTATATAGGAAGTACAGGGCCTGCAGCTTCCAAAACTAAGAAATGACATACCAGTGGCTGCTTGGACAGTTCCCATTTTCTCTCCATACATTCCAGCATCAATCTTCAGCCTTTTGGTCCTGTTTCTCTGACAGACGTTGATTGTAGAGCAGGAATTATGAAGGACTTGCCTACTCTGTCTTGGCAGAGCTAGGCTGTCAACTTATCTGCTTCCAAGTTTTGTCCTTTTTGGACAGCATTCTGTCTACAGTTGAAGCAAGGGGTTTTTCATGCCAAGAGATAGGCTTGCCACCAATTCAACCATCTTCCACTGGAGATTCTTCAATGCTCATCTTCTACTTGGAGTAGAATAGGGGGTGCTGTCAGGAGTTGATATGTCTCTATATCAAAAAATCTTAAGTTAAGAAAACATCTTTGAATGCCATATTCTGCAGATCTCTTGAGGTTTTTGAAGATGTCCTATCTATCTCTTGTATTTACATAAGCAAATGTTGCTTGTCTCTTAGCAACTTGATTTCTAATTAGCTTAGAAAATAACTGTGATAGACTGTCATAGATGTTTTTAAAATTGTTATGCAAGTTAGTATGAAAGCTGAGTTAGATATAGAACTTTAAACTCATGGAGACGGTTATATAGTAGAATGTTAAAGTCAGGTGCCAAATACATATGGACTGGACATTGGGAATGTATGCTAAGCCATATAACTCTCATAATTGTGGCCTATTTATTTCTGTTGTTTTGTATTGTATTTATTGTTATAAGAGAAAGAACCATTTTTTGGACTGAAAGGGGGAGATGTTGGGGGGAAAAAGATATACCTTAAACTTAAAAAAGGGGTAGAGGTTGGGGGGTTGATGGGGAAGAGGGTGGAAAGGTGGGACTGGAGGGGGGAGTACGGAGGGGATTGTGATTGAGATGTAACTTGAAGAAATAAAAAATAAATTATATTAAAAAAATACTGCAATAGTGATGGTGTGTCAAGTAATCAAAATGCAAGCCAGGGATTCCCACACTTCATATCTGCTTTTACATAAGGCCCAATTGTAGGTTTCTTAGATCTAACCGTGCCCCTTTCAATCTCTGAATTAACCAGTATTACAGTTCACTACAGCACCTAAATCTATGTAGTTTCAGATACTTCTTTGTTCGCACATAGTAATGACCAATAAAAAAACTAGAATTCTTCCAGTTTGTACTAGGAAGATTTTACTAACTACTATTTTAGACTATTCATGAAGAGAACAATAGAGAAGTGACATCCTGTTTTTAGTTTGCACTGATATATCTGAAGTGGATGTTGCATAACTTAGCCACAGTTCTTTCATTAGATTCCTCCCTATTAACTGATCATAAGGACTCTCTTCAAGGCTATAATTATAAACCATGGGAAGATCACCAGAGAAATAATGGCAAGTGATGTTGGAAACCAGACCACCTGTTCATGCAGCTAACTGTGATGCAACACAGTCATATACAATTCTTAAGTATGAATGCCATCTTGCAATGGCTGCTGCTGTGTGCACTCAACACTCATGACTGGAGGGCCTAATGGCACATAGCTCAGAATGAACACTGCTGCCTGCACACTCAACTCATGCCCACAGTTACACAGCTTCTGCAAGGACCCAGCAACATGCCAGCAGCTGCTTTTTGAATTGTGTATAGATTTTTTGTTTTTTTTTTTGCAGATGGCAAGCACACACTCCAGAGCCTTAGGGATATTGCTGAGGCTCTTCTACTGGGACTTGATAGACACATAACATAGGGTCTTTGCTCACTACAAATACCTCTAGTAACATGAGATCAGAAGAGCTGTGTGACTTGAATTGAAAAGCTGAAGCTTGGATCTGTGAAGAAGCTTTTCTTGCTCTAATCCTTACTCAAAATAAGCAACTTTTTATATTAAAGCATATACAAGATAAGATCTGTATTTTTGATTGAAATATACCACAACCAAACCAAAAAAGACTACCATGCAGCTTCAGATGTTGATATACCTTTAAATGCTTCTACAATGGACCTCTAAATTTCACCTTTTGCTTTAAGTTTGTAATCAATAGACTATACTTGTAATTTTCTTTTGATGCTCTGTACCACCATGCAATTCTACAATATCTAAAGTTATGTTTCTAACAAAGTTCCAATGACATGGCATAAACCAGCATCTCCTCCACAACCCACATCATGTACCACTTCATTGCAGGTTAAAATCAAAGAGCCAGCACTGCTGCAGCATCTCAGTGAGGATCAAGAGCATTGTAGGTATAGCCAGTGATGGGGCCCTCATTACCATTCAGCCAGCAAATGCTCGAACTCTGGAATGCCAACTTCTGGTCAACCTTCTAATGTCACAGAATTTTTATGAATGGCTTATTGAAAGAATGTTCTTAACAGGAAATTGGTAGAGATAAAAAGGGTAGAGTAAAAGGAACAGCTAAAAAAAAGACATGGTTTTTCTGAAATCTAGAATTGGGTTAAACACTTGAAGAGCTATAGAATATGTAGAGATTTACAAATATGCTTGATTTTGAGTCAAAGTTATGAGACTTCTGAATCTTCACATGTGTCAAGCACCACTATGGGGTCACAACTAAGATATAAGCATGGTGCCCTAAAGATGTTAGTAGTCATGTCAGCCAGAGAAATTTCCCAAGCAGGTGTGAACCTTTTCTAGCCAGTGCTTCCAACTACCAAGGATGAGGGCATCAGTCTACTAAAAATGATATATGAATTGGGCTACCAAAAGTCACTGTGGGAGATGATACTGAGGCCAATCTCTGTAGTCTACCTAAGAGTTAAATCATTAAATACCTTGCTGGCCACCTGTCGAGAGTCCCACATTTCTTTTTTTTCCCCCACTTTAGTTTTATTTTATTTTATTTTAATTAATTTATATATTTATTCATTTTACATTCTGATCACAGCCCCCTCCCTCCTCTGCTCTCAGTCCCACCCTCCCACCCTTTCCCACATACGGCCCTACCTACCATTCTTCTCAAAGAAGGGGAGAATCCCCCATACCAACTCACTCCTGTACATCAGAACTAAGTGCATCTTCTTCCACTAAGGTCAGACAAGGTAGCCCAGCTAGGGGAAAGAGATCCAAAGGCCAGAAACAGAGTCCATATCACAGATAGATCCCACTCCAATTGTTAAGGGAACCTGCATCAAAACCAAGCTGCCCCTAAGCTACACATGTACAGGGGGCCTAGGTCCAAGCTATGAATGCTCTTTGGTTGGTGGTTCAGACTCTGTGAGCCCCCTTGGACCCAGCTTAGTTGACTCTGCTGGTCTTCTTGTGTTCTTGTTCCTTCTGGGCCCCTCCACTCTCCCTCTAACTCTTTCATAAGACTCCCAGATCTCTGTCTAATGTTTGACTATGGGTCTCAGCATCTGTTTCAATCTGCTACTGAGGTGAGCCACTCAGGACAGATATGCTAGGCTCCTGTTTGCAAGCATAGCAGAGTATTATTAATAGTGTCAGGGGTTGACTCTCTCCCATGGAGGGGAAGTCTCAAGTTAGGCTAGTCCATCAATCTCTGTTCCATCTTTTTTCCTGCATGTCTTGTAGGCAGGGTAAAATTTGGGTCAAAAGTTTTGTGGGTGGGTTGGTGTCCTCTTACCTCCACTGGAAGTCCATCTGGCTACAGGAGATGTCCACTTCAGTCTCCATATCTCCCACCGCTACTGTTACCCCCCTATCCTCCCAGTATCCTATCCTGTTGTAGGTCTCCAGATTGTCCCAGAGGTGCCTCCCCATCGGTTTCCCTTCTCTCTCCCAGCCCTCTCACCTCTCATCCCCGCTCTCCCCACACCTGATCCCCACCCTTGTTCCCCTCCCAACTCCCTATTCCACCCAGTTCCCTCTCTTCATCCACTTCTGAGGTCTATTTTATTTCCCCTTCTGAGTGAGATTCAAATATCCTCCCTTGGGCCCTCCTTGTTACTTAGCTTCTTTGAGTCTGTGGATTGTAGCATGGTTATTCTGTACTATATGGCTAATATCCACTTATGAGTACATGCCATGTGAGTCTTTCTGGGTCTGGGTTACCTCATTCAGGATGATCTTTTCTAGTTCCATCCATTTGCCTGCAAATTTCATAATTTCCTTGTTTTTAATAGCTAAATAGTATTCTATTGTGTAAATGTGTCATAGTTTCTTTATACATGCTTTGGTTGAGGGACATCTGGGTGGTTCCAGTTTTTGTCTATTACAAATAAAACTGCTATGAACATAGTGAGCAAATGTCTTTGAGGCATGGTGGAATAACTTTTGGGTATATGTCCATGAGTTGTATAGCTGAGTCCCTCTAAATTTGCACCCAGGAACAACAAGAAGCTTTTCCTGCTGTGCACATGTCAATAGGAAAGGCTACATAGTAAAAGTTTCTTGGCTGATAATCTCCTATGACTCATAATTGTGCACTATGATTGCCAATGAGAGATTCTTTCTAATCGTGGCAAGTACTGCTGATACTCGATAGCAGGCAGTGTATCTAACAGCATTGGAAGTGGGGTATTTAAGAACTATCATAAATATGAAACTAGGCTGAACAAGCTGTGGAAGAAAGTCAGTAAGCAGCTCTCCTCCGTGGTCCCTGCCTTTGTTCCTGCTTGAGTTCTTGGCCTCAATTCAATCATTGATGGACTGTGACTAGGATGTGTAAGCCAAGTACACCCTTTCCTCCTCTAGTGGCTTTTGGTCATAGTCTTTATCGCAGAAAGAGAAAGCAAAATAGGACAGTCCTTGTGTGTCTATGACTATCTGGAACCATGATATAGGAAGGTTGAATCAGTATCATTAGGGCCTCTTCTGGGTCTGCAGCCAGGGATAAAGTCAATGGGCCTGTTTTATAAGGAACAGATGGGATGTAGTTCCTGATCTTTTGCTCACTAGGGTTGGTGTCAAGATAAAATAGTAGTGGAACTAAGTCCAGCGGGCATGGGACTGGTTCTGGTCTCCATCTAGTACCTTAATCAGTAACGTGCCACAGGAGGCACAGGCCTATCTTAGAATGGCCTTCTGTAAACCTGGACCATTGAAAACAGTCGTAAAGCCTGGAAAGACAGGGACCTTTCCCAGTTCACTTGTGAGGAATGTGATTCTTTTGTAGCACACTACAACTCCTCCCTACAATTTCTCCTTATGAAAATTCACTCTGTGATTATTCTATAACCTCTAATATAGGTAAGAGGTTCATGAGATTGTACATTCATCCTTGTGACCCTATTTCTAAAACTTTCATCCACATCTTTCACTGAATGCTGTGCTCATTGCTAACTCTGGCATTTCTGAGATATTTTACTTATTGTACCCAGTTTTTAGTTCCAACTTTGCCTTACCCTGAGTCTCTTCTCTCTCTCTCTCTTCCTCTCTCTCTTTCTCTTTCTTCTCTCCCTCTCTGACTCCCTCACACTCTCTCTTCAGTCTATTTTCAGTTACCTATATCACTTTTCCTCCCAGTCATTTTACTTTCTTTCATCCCAGTCTTACTCAGAAAACAATGTCTCTATCTGTATTTAAAGGCAATGTGACTGAAGTTCAGTTCTTAGCTTAAGCATTTGTTGGTTATGTGGCCAAAGGTAAGTTCTTTAGTCTTTGTGAGCTGTGTCTATAAAGTATCTGTTTAGGAGAACTGGTGATATCATTAAGAAGCATGCAAGTGTAAGTACAGCATAGTGGTCTTTTTTCTCTACCCACATATTTCCCACATATTGTTGATAGAAAAACATGTCCACAGGAAAAATCACAGCATCTTAGGACAGATGACAGTTAGAAACCAACATTCTCATTAAAAGAGAAAGTGGCATTGTTGGTTGTGAAAACACATGCAAAAATATCTGGACCATGCATTTACCAAAGTCTCAAGCTCACAGAAGCAAGAAGACAGGAACATATTCAAAGAAATTACTATAATGGAAAATATGGACTCTTTGTTCAAATATTGCTAAAATTTACAAGCCTTCAACATCAGAGTATGAAACCTAATATAGTACCTTCCAGAGTCCCTCGTGCCAAAGCTGGCCCTGCACAAAAGGCTGAACTCTGAAACTGTATGCCTGTCTTCCTTTTCTGTACTCCTTTTCTACTCTTTGCTGTACAAGCTAAGTCACACAGACAAATAAAATAAGCTTGTTCCTGTTTCAAGTTAATTGAAGTTGATCAGGCAAGAACCCCAATGAATGAGCTACTGACCCTCCCTTCACCTCCTGAATGAGACAAAGGGTGTTTTTACACTGTTGCCAGGGAGCTCTATTCCACTGTTAGAGGCAGAACAGGAATCCTGCACAGACCTTGTTTCTGCTTAAATGTCTCTATCAATTCTAGCACTGTCTAGGGTGCAAGTTGAGATCTTTGCTCTTTAAAAAAAAAAAAACTTTTCATATTTTTTTAAAGGAGAAGGACAAGGTCAGGGAAGGAAGGGGAAAACATAGAGGAAGAGAAGGAGGAGTAGGAAGAGAAGGCAGAAAGATACAGTCCTCATCAATCCCAATCTGGTTACCCCAAAGCAGTGTATCCTAAGAACCCAAAGGGAAACTTGATGTTACCAGCTAACTGCTAACAGTCAGATCTTAGTGTTACCTGACCCTTCCAAGCTGGTTGCCACACATAGGTCAATTAATGATAATTCACAACTTGTTTTTTTTTTTTTGTAACAAATGCATGACAAATACTAAGTTCCCAGGCTTTCAACTTGTCTTTGGTTGTAGCACTATTATTCAAGGATGTGTTGGGGAAATGTAGTATTTTAAAGCTATGAAAACAAAGACAAGGATGCATTTGAAAATGCCCATCCAGATCCATATGAAATCGTCTAAGAAGAAATCTCTGCCATTTAGTGTTCCCTATGGTGGGTTGGTAAACAAGAAATGTCCGTGGGAGGGGAACAGTAAGGGAGAGATGAAGGCCATAGAGAAGAAGATCAGGAGAGAGAGAAAGAAAGATACTGTGAGAGAGGGGGGAGAGAAAGAGAAGATGAGAGACATTTGCTTAATACATGCACGTACCTTGCTTTATCTAATTATATTAATCCCAGAACTCAGCAGCAGCAGCCTCAGCAACACAATGTTATATACACAGTAACTGGTGTTGTAGATGTTTGTTAACATGTATCACCAGATGTTTGGTTTCTGATTTCTTATTTGAAATGATGGCTCCTGGAACATGTGGCCAACACCCCCTCATGAGAAGACCCAGAAGCCCTTAGTGGATACATTTGGCTCTGTAGCTTCATGAGCTAAGATCCCTTTCAAGTGTTCAGACTGCTCAGTTTGTTAGAGCAGAACTGACCCAGACCAATAATGAAGACTCATTGCTACACAGTCCAAGATTGGGCCCTAATAGCCTCATGACTTTGGCATAATTTAGATCTGATGGAGGTAAAGAGAGGAATGGAGGGGAGTAAGGAAAGGAGGGAGAGGCAGCCCTACAGATGACCTTGGACAGTGTGAACAATGTCTAATGTTCAGCAGTTATAGGCTATCAGACACTAATGTACTCTCTGGGCTGAACCGAATAGGCCCATTACTCTCAACTGCAATTCACCATCTGTGAAGTGAGCTGGTGGCTTCAGACAAGACTACAAATTGCACTTGATACCAAAAGAGACAGGGAAGAGATGAGGATGTAAAATGAACAGAAGAGCAGACAGAGACCAAAGGCCATACAAAGATAAGAAGAAAGGTTCTTAGCCTTTAAAACACCCTTAAAAGGACCCAAGACATTCACAAGACAGAATTCAAGTAACCTAACTCTCTATAAATTCGTGGAATCAAAGGTTTATTGTCATTAGGAGAGGTGTATTCAGCTGAAACTCACAAACCCTCCCACTCTAGGGCAGCCCTGTTGTCACAGTTCATTAGTCCCATCTGACAGTCATTTGACATCATTTCAGAAAAGGAATGCAACTATAGTCCAAAGAAAATAGGGAGCCTTTAGGAAAAAGATGATGTCTGTTACACACTGCCTCTGATCATGTATGAATAAAGATAGTGAGAATGAGTATGGCAGCTCATGATGTTGACCAAAGATACTTCCCTTATCATTCATGAAATGCATTTCAATCTTCACTCTACTGTTCATGGTTTGTTGTAGAAGGAGCTGTGTTCCAGTAAAATCTACACCTAGAATCATAAAATCTTTCAATGGGGCTCTAATTAGAGCCAGGAATTTTAAGAAAATATTGAAGGTTCAGTAAGCATATAGGACTTGGAACTTGGCATCATAAGACTGATATTCCTATAAAAGAAAATAAGGAAGACACCAAAATGTCCTCTCTGTCCTCTGTCTCTCTCTAAATGTCTCTGTCTCTCTCTTTGTCAACTCTTTCACTCTTTCTCTCTCTCTCTCTTTCCTTTCCTTCTTGTTCTTTCTGTTTGAACACATGCATACACACAAAGGCCACTTGAGGATGCAGTAAATGGGTCTCACTGGAACTTTGATCTTTGAAGTCTGGCTCCAAGAACTATGGGGGAATTAATTTCCATGGTCAAGCCACTCAGTCTGTTGTGTCGGTCCATGTGTCTTTGTAACCTCCTCCTAACTGTGACAGTATTTAAGCTGACTGGCAACAGGAATAATATTAGCTGAGGCCAGGTATAGTAAGTGATACCTTGGGTAGTTCAGGGACACATTCATTATTTTTTTTAAAGACTAAGGACTTGGTATAGTGGACAACAGCTTGTTAGGCACAAATATTTCTCCCCAGTTACCCAGGGATAATTCAAACAAAGGAGCCATGATGATGCTGACCTGATGCTGAAACCAGTCACCAGGTACCAGGATCACACTGAAACTACACTCTCCTGAGGAGAAGAAATATCTCTTCCCATCTGTATTAAGAAGAATTCTCATCTACTGACATTTAAGTAGCAGATTTTATAAGAATTCCCAGGTTTGTCCCTTCATTCACACATACCCTGTTTGTTTTGACTCAGAAAATTGAAGTGCCTAAGAGTATATGATTAAGCAATGGGGAGAAGAACCCTGATCACCTCTATGGAGTCATCCAACACAATCTGCCCATCCCCTCCAAGGTAACCTAAGACCAGAAGACTAGTTTGGTACAGTGAATCTACTCACATGCCACATACAGGCTAGCAAACCACAGAGTAAATATAATCAGTATAATCAGCCCAGTACCTTGGAGTTCTTTGGACCATCTCATCCACTTAATCTAAAGATATGGGGAAAGCTTTATGATGGGTAAATGAAAGGACAACATATACAGATTTGGAACTTTGAAACAAACTCTACTTGTCTATTAAAGGAAATACATAAATAACTGTAGTGATGGGATTTGTATGATGCTCACTTGACTTTATTTGTAAGAAAAGATGTTACGTATTTATAAAAATGTATGCACTCATATATAGAAAGCTGCAGAATGAAATATATGAAAGTATTTAATACCTAAGACAGCATAATGTTCACCATATTTGGTGTTTGACACAATTGCAAAATAGCCATTTATTATCTCCACTAGTCACAGAATGTGCAAATTACTCAGATTTCTCTAGTTTGTGGTTGTTGTCCCAGGTTCTCATTTGGTCTATGTGTCTTTGTAACCTCCTAACTGTGACAGTATCTAAGACTTCCCTTTGTTCTGAGGCACTTATTAGAAAGATATTTCTCAGTCATTGCAGAGTCTCCCTAGTGACTGGAGTAGGAAATGCCCACTGAGGAAAATGGTCATGTTTAACACATCATGCTTAAGGGTTAGTACTGTCCACATGCCTTGTCACTGCTAATGTTAAAGCAATGACTTTAGCTTGATCTGCTAGAAGGTGACTTATACCTTATCCTTATAAAGCAGTCAAAATGGAGATTGAACCAAGGAAGGAGAGAGCAGAGTGTAAGTAGTTGGCTACTCTGAATTCTCACTCTATTTTTGTACCTGTCAGTATCGTCTCACTGATTTTAATTTATACTTTGGGATATAGTGCATTGTTGCTTTACTTTGTTGCTGAAGTTGCTCCAGCTTTGGTCACCGGGAACTCCTCAATGGGGTTTGGTCTCTGGGAACTCCTCAATGGGGGCCCATGTCTCTTTGACATATTGCCTCATTCTGTATTTTTATGTTTTCATTTTTAGAGCAATTCTTTACACCCAGTCACTAAAATTTGCTGAAATCTTATGCATATCTTTCCCTAGACTTGGAATTATTCATTTTGCCTATGCTGATAGTCTCTTTTCTTTGATTATAATATGTAAAGCATTCTCTATAGGGGGAAAACTGCTACATTTTGTTTTATATTCAGCATTTATAGCTCTTTTCTATTTATTTCATTTTTTCTCATGCTTTCTTTTTCTGCCTTCTCTGGTTGTACAATAACATGCAATGAAATTCCATTTTATCTCCTCACCCAGTATATTAATTATGCCCTTTTTCTCCACCGGGAGACACAGAAGGAGACAGACATCTGGAGAAGTCTGGGAGGTACTCACAGGCACATGTTGGTTTGGGGTTAACTTAGAGTAGCTAATTGAGAGTCTGCCCAGCTAAGGGCTAAGCATTAAAAGGTCTTGGTGTGTTTAATTATTGGGGAAAAGACTGTGGCAGCTTATAGGCCCTCAGTCCAAGCAGTCCAGGCTGTTGGATTCCAAGACTCTCCTTGAGCCCAGGCGAATCTCCTGCCAAGCCGCCGGTAATTCTACCGGCCTAATATAACAACTTATATTAATTAACAGAGTTTATGTCATAGGTGGTGTAGGCCATCTTTGGTCCCGGGGCTCTTTCTCCAGGATAAGTTAGGCAACCGGTTAAGGCACTCAGGTCAGGCCGCCTGCTCCTCTGCCAAGCCGCCAGCTACTCAGCCGGCCTAATATTACAGTTTATACTTACTAATAACTACATTAATTAATTAATTTGCAGTTTTCAGGTGGCGCCCAATGTGGGGCTGACTGTCTTAAGTTATACAATTGTTAAAATCCACCCATAGTGTCTGTGTATTCATTTATAATGGTGGGTTAAGAATTAACAGCTGCTGGGTCAATTAAATATGATGTAAATACTCTTAAACAATTTAATTATTTCTATAAATGGCGCCCAATGCAATTTAATCAATTCTTTCTTACATATGGCGTCCAACTACAGCAATTAGAATCCATGCTTACAGTGTGAGAAGACACGGGTGAAAGTCGGTTTCCTAGCCAAAAAGCGAGGAATTGAACTCAAATGCAATTCAAAGGTGCAGCTACCTAAACAAAAGCTGTGGCCTTGCAGCAAAGACTGAGAGCTAAGGCTTAGTTCTCCTTACATACTAAAAAACTGGCACCCTTCTAAACAGAATTTTAGAACAGAAATAATCGCCTAGATTAAAAATGGAAGAAATCATGATGCCTCAATACATTTGTATTCCAATTGAGTTTGTTCCTCTTAGCATGCAAATGATTTTTACTCTGACAATTGTAGTTCTGGGTATCTTTTTTGAGAAAGTTCAGACTAGGATAGTCTAAAAGGAAAGAATTTACAGATGGAATGCTAAATTGCCAACAATGATACTGGAGGAAGGAGTGAGGCCTTTCCTGATAAATGAGGCAAAATTGATGGCAGCTGGAGATAAGAGCTCCCTCGCTATGAGGTGCTTCTCAGGGCCTTCTGGGAAGGGTCCACCAATGAAATGCAGCCAAAACTAGATTCTAAGGAAAAATGAACAAAGCTTTAATTACAGCATGGGATGGCATTGTTAGACATGCCAAGGCTTTTAGAATGTTGTTTCTTTGCTTGATTTTTGTTTAGACGTCTTTGATTTTCTTGTATCAGGAGGTGGAGAGGATTTTTTTCTGGTTTGGCATTGCTAAAAGAAATGAGATTTTTGAAGATTTTGGGCAGATTTCGAATTGTCATTACAATTCAAGGTTTCTCTCTGGGTTACAGAGATACAAAATCTGGGGTTTAAGTGAAATATTTGAGCAGGGTGGTACTGGCACACACCCTTAATCCCTTAATCCCATCACACTAGAGGAAGAAACAGGCAGATCTCTGGATTCTAGAACAGCATAGTCTAAACAATGAAGGCAGGGCAGGAACCCTGCTGATAAAATGAGACTACTTACTAAAGACAGTCTAGAATTCAAAAATGACACATTTTTCCTTGATGTTAAGTTTAATAATGTCCTTACTGATCTAATGGATAAATACACATAATCTTAAATGTATGTAAAAAGAAAATGGTCACAAGCCAGTCTCCTTAGGTGTGGGGCTCCCACTGGAGAACTGGTTTCAAGAGACATTTTGCCCCTAAATGAGGTCTGTTAATCCCTGGGTATGGTGCTACACGCCTTTACTCCAAGAATTTGGGAGGCAGAAGCAGGCTAATCTCTGTGAGTTCAAGGCTAGCCTGGTGTACAAAGTGAGTCCAGGACAAGGATACACAGAGAAATCCTGTCTGTGGGAAAAAAAAGAGAGAGAGAGAGAAAGATATATTCTGTTAACCAATGTAAGAACCCAGAGTTAGGCTAGGGAAGAACATGTAAACTGCATGCCTCCCATAGCCAACAGTTAAGAAAAGCTAACAGAAAATAGCATATCATGCTATTCTACACCAATCTCCTTAAGCATGGAATTTCCATAGGAGAATTGGAACTCAAACTAATACAAAATGGTTTAAGTAATGTTATTGTTTAATAAGGGTAATTCAATTATTTAAATTCATACCTTGATCTCAAAACTTTGGAGACAAGGAAAAAACAGGTTCCTTGTGTGTTTGAGGCCAATCTAAATCTACAGAGCTCTACAGAGCAAACCAAGACATCCCAAGCTACAAAGAGAAACCCTGTCTCAAAGGATAGTATATCCACATAGAAATTAAATCTCCAAAGAAAGGAGAAAAGGAAACAAAAATATATAAATGCATACATTTGTTCCCAAAACATGGGAGACAAAGACAGAGACAGATCGGTTCCTTTTGAGTTTGAAGCCAACAAAAAGCCAAAACAACATAGAATAAACCTGTTTTAATCAATTAATAAATGTATGTCAACTGTAGAGGAGAATACTTAAACTCCATACAGTCTTATGCTGTATTTTCAATTTAAAATAGATTATATATAGCATGTATACATAATACTGTTACATGCCATATTTTTATATGGCACAAATGGAGACTTGCAAATGTCTTTCTGCTGTTCAAAAAACCAGAAAATATTCCTCTATTGATTTGTGCATCCTGCACATCCAAGGCATTTTGGTAACTGCAGAATTATATGTTACTTGTGAGAAATTATATATTTTCAGAACTGGACCAGAGTCCAAAGAAGATAAGTAACCCAGATGATCCAGCCTCATAGACTGCCTCAATAGCTGTTTCCTCAAAAATCTACATCCAGAAGAACTTCCAACAGCTTGCTGAGATGGCCTAGCCTCAAAGACTGTTCCAGACCAGACAGCAATAAAGCCCTGAACTTTCCTACCCAAAGTCCAGACTACAAACTGCTCAGGACATTCAAATTGCTGAGCACATAGAGGCTGGACAACAAATGTTACTATTAAATTGATTAACCATTTTTTTCCATTTTATTTGGGTACCCAAACAGGTTTTCTGCAACCCAATTCAGCAGGAAGCAGTTTTAAGAGAGTGACGTCCCATTCCCAAAAAGTGGGGTGGATGATTCTTTGGTCATTTGATGTGTTATAAATGTTGTTTAGGAGTAATGGTTACAAATTGTTATATGGTCTTGCTAAGCAAGATGTAGGAGGTTAGGCTCAGGGATTTCTTTCTTTTCTCTATCCTTCTTTCTCTCTTATATAGGGGGAAAAGAGTTGAAAAGAAAAAGAGGGGGATATATGTATATAATATAGAAATGATAAGATATAAGGATAGATTATTGAATCTGCTCTGAAACTTAAAATTATTGTTATTCTTAAAATAAGGTTATATTTTGATACATTGGTGTAGAATTTTGTATACTGATACAAAATAAGGTTAAATTTTGATTCATTGGTACAGAATTTTATATTTCAACTTATATAAGGTATTGTGCCTATACAAATCATTTAAAAGTAAAGGTTTACTTCCAATCCTTTTATGGGTTGCTAGTGCAATCTGTTTAGGAGTCTGGAAATAAAAGTTGACTGGCCAGTTGAGCTTCTGGTCATGTCAAATACTAGTCTTAATTTATCACAAAATAGACTTAATAGGATGTACAGATAGTAAATGGTTAAAATATACAGTTTGTTTGTTCATAGATAGATAGAAGATAGATGATAGATAGATTTATAAATAATTTGGTAGATGTCTTCAAAACCCTCAGAGGCATACCAAAATGGCATTTAAAGATGTTTTTATTATTTTAAGAATTGTTTGACTTAAGACAGTCAGCTCCTGACAGCTCCCATTTGACTTGGAAGAAGACAATGAGCATCAAAAAGAAATCTCCTATCAGGAGATAATTCCTCAAAAAGAAATCTTCTATCAGGAGATAATTCCTTTTGGGCTCCAAATTGCCCCTGCTCTCTCAACAGACTATATACAGTCCAAAGACGGACCAGAGCTTAAATGCAGGTAAGTCGATGTCCTGATTCTGCAGAGACAGAATAGGAAAATCCTTATTATTTCCTGCTGCACAATTTAGTCTGTGAAAAATACTTGGCCAGAAGGCTGAAAATGATGCTCCAACAATATAAAGAGATATTTGGGACTGTTTAGGCAACAAACTGTCATATTTCTTTTTGGAAGCTGCTCTTCTATGCTTCCAAATTACTCAAATAACAACTTTATCCCTTCCTATGTCTTTGATGGGGTTGAAGGCATAATAGTTATAAGATTTCAATTGAACTTGAGTTGTTTAAGACTTAAAAGGATATTTTCAAGTCTAAATAAAATCTTTAGGTTTATAAATATAGGATATGATAGAAATTATTTAGGTTCAGAACTTTAGACACACCAAGATGATTTTTTCTTCAAGATTGCCTGATAAAAATAGGCCAAACATTATGTGCGTAACTTTTGTATATGGTTTTCTTGATTGTTTCATATTTGTTCTTATTGTTTTTACTATATGAGTTAAAACATTTAGCCTTATTTTTTTAGAAAAAAGGAGGGAATTGTTGGGGTAGTGTTAAGCATTCTAAATGTTAATTAATTGGTCCTGCTTTCTGTCTGTTACTTACATTGACTCTGATTGGTTCAATAAATACCGAGGCCTGAGATTGGGCAAAGTCAGAGAAAGGTGGGACTTCCTGGGATTAGAGCAGGAAGCCTGCACTTTAGACAGAGAATTCAAGCATTCCAGCCAGCAGCAGGAAGAAGAAGCATTCCAGAAAGGAGCAGCAGGAAGAAGGAAGACACACGCCATGGGTTAGAAAAAAGAACTTCATTCCACATGGCCAGGAACATCGGCCTATAATGGAGAATGGCAGTCCAAGGGGATGTATGTATATATGGGGTCATATTTGGGTAATAGAATTAAGAGCTAGCTTAGATGGGCTAGGATTGCACAATTCAGGCAAAGGCTTGTTAAAATCCTGGTGGTGTCTGTGTGTGCTCATTTATAATGGCGGGTTAAGGATTAGCCGCCAAACCAATTAACAATAATATAAATACTGGATAAATAGTTTACATAGCCATATAATTTTTTAACAAGAAGTGGCTATAGATTTCCCATATAT
The DNA here is from genome assembly GCA_907164525.1 of Lophiomys imhausi. Lineage (NCBI taxonomy): Eukaryota > Metazoa > Chordata > Mammalia > Rodentia > Muridae > Lophiomys > Lophiomys imhausi. Next base: position 11,393,623 of record CAJQZJ010000309.1, on the reverse strand, counting down.
GTGTGTGTGTGTGTGTGTGTGTGTGTGTGTGTGTGTGTGTGTACTCAAGTGCATTGAAGTGCAATGTATTGGATGAGTGTTGTGGCCAGGAGTCGATATCAGGTCTTTTCGTCAATCACTGTCAATATTCTGAGTCAAGGTGTCTCACTTCAACCTAGAACTGGCTCATTTGGGTAGACTAGTTAGCCAGCTTATTTTAGGTACAAACAGTAAAGCAGAGAATGTGCTATAGAAATACTAATAGAAAGCAAACACAACCCCACTAATGTAAAGAAAACCAATAGTTAAGAATATATGTGTGTGTGTGTGTGTGTGTGTGTGTGTGTGTGTGTGTGTGTATAATTTTTGCACAATCAAGAGGAAACCTACCAGAAAGATAACAATTCTTAGTGCATATACCTCCAAACCACTGGGATGGCAGGTGATCTGACACACCCACCAGCATTAATGTGGGTACTTGGAATCCAAACTCTGGTTCTCACAGTTTTCTTACATTTTCAGAGCAGGTGATCTATCCATTGAACACTCTCTACAGCCTCTCAATATACATTTCTTAACCAATTAAAGACCACCTTCAAGTAACTCTTCTTATATAAGGAAGACATCTGTGATGTCTAGTTCTGATTGACAACTTGCCACATCGGAAAGAAGGAACCTTAATCAAGCATTGCCTCCCCCACATTGGCCTATAGGCATGTCTGTTGGTCGCTTTATTGGTTTCTAATTAATGTAAGAGGACCCAGACTACTGGGGATGGTGCCATCCCTAGAAAAGTTCACCTGGGCTGCACATTAAAGGTAGCTGAACAAGCCATAGGAAGCTAGCCAGTAAGTGGCATTTCTCCAAGATCTTTGCTTCCTGTCCCAGCTTCCTATCTTGACTTTCCTTGATGATGAATTCTCAATTAAGAAAACTTCCTTCCCCAAGTTACTTTTGGACAGTGTCTTATCACAGCAACAGAAAACAAAATGAGGTCAGCACTTTATACAACATGTGTCATTTCTCTCACTCATTTATGACTTGGCACTCATACTTGTGTTGTGACTACTAACTACAACACTAGTGTTTCCTTTAGACAACTATATCCTAAAACAATGAGAAGAAGACAATACTTTCTTCTATCTTCTCCCATCATTTCTGATGCCCTTTTCCCCTGTGTGTCCATTTTTCTAACTGTATCATTTTCATTCTTTGTAAGTAACATTAATGATTTTTTACAAGGCAGATCTGCTGGTGGTGAATTTCCTCAGTTTCCATTGATCTGAGGAAACCTATTTCTCCTTAATTATTTTAACTAAAAGAAATCTAATTTGATCATTTTACTGAGAAACCATATACTGTTTGACATATGTATACATATATAATGTTCAAATCAACATATTTATCTCCTCATACACTGATTGTTTATGGATGATGAAAACTTGTACAATTCTTTGTTCCTTCCTTCTCGAGGTATAGTACATATTTTATGGTCACAATCTATCCTCACTCTAAAGAACAGTACACCACTGTCATACTCCTATCTAATTTCAACTTAAGAGCCACTGAACAAACTCTCCCTATTTCATTCCCCCTTTACTCTTCTCCAATCACTATCATCACCATTGTTCTCTAAAATTCTATAATATCAACCGTTTGGGGTGGCATATGTGAGGGAGATAAGGTCCCACTTTTTCTGTGCCTGACTGACATTGTTCAAGGATCTCCAGTACCTTTCAACTGCTGCATAATTTCATGCAGTGTATGGCTTAGTAGTAATTCATTGTGTGTGTGTACCACATTTTACCTATTCATCAATTGATGAACACTTAGAGAAATTCAATTTCTTGGCTATTGTGAAGGGTATAAAAAAACATGGAGAGATCCAAGATGGTGCCGACCATAGAGCAGTGCATCTGAGTAGTAGGTGAATGAGATTAGTCACTGTGGAGTGAATGTAAGGTCCCCTAGATGACAGTGAAATACAGACGGTGTCTGAATTCCCACATCGAACATTGAGACCGGTCACCAGGTAAAACAGCCCACGCAGTTTCCGGGAACACCACTCTGAGATCAGTCAGCTCCGTCACCGATCTGGAGAGGAGCTCCGGCTAGAGGAGATCTAGCCCAGGAGTGGATCTAGCCCACGGCTCCAGCCACAGACCAGTGGCCCCCACCTGTCTGCCTGATATCCAGCCTGCACACAGACCTGTACACCCAAGAGGGAAAAATAGCTGCACCACAAGAGCAAACGAAGGTGAGATTTTTTTTCCGGAGTTTCCAATATGGCGGCACAGTGTGCACTGTAGCAGAGAGGCAGAGACCTAACCCAGTCACAGCAAAGCAATTAGTAGCCAAGACTGACTGCAAACAGGTGGCAACTGTTTGTTCTCCACAAGAGTGGAATCACTCACCCTAGCACCCAAGCACCTGAGGTAGTCAGCAACAGGCACACTGAGGCCGGCACCCGTTGTGGGTGGAGCTCCCTGCCTGCATGGTCACCCTAGCTGTGGAGCCAGAATGACTGGGTCAGTGAGAGGAGAACACAGACCCAACCACAGCTCTACCTGCCTTTCTGAGCAGACCTGCCAACTCCCAGGTCCTCAGAGGCTAGCCCTCTCCCCACTCCAATCCCCTCTATATTGGTCTAATTGGGTCACAAGCAGTTGAGGACAGCAGCAGCCACCCTCCTCTCTGAGAGACAGTCAGTCAATTACAGGAACCTGCCCGCCATCTGGAGGTAAACACCAGGATCTCAGGATCAGCCAACCCCCAGGGCAGGGAGTTTTCCTGAGCACCAAGGTCAGCTGACAAAAGACACAAATAGACAACACCTGGGTCAATGGGATGACAAAAGGTCAGCACAAGAACATGGTAAAAAAAAAAAAAAAAACCCAAACAATAGGATGTCTCCAGATCCTTGCAATAATGCTACAGACAACTCTGGACAGCCTAACACAATTGAAACAAAGGAAAATGACCTTAATCCTATGCTTATATTAATAATAGAAGGCCTAAGGGAGGAAATCAAATACCTCAGAGAGCAACAACAAAGTACTGCAAAGGAGGTGATGGAAATGAATAAAGCTCTTAAAGGAATGGAAGACCTGAAAAGGGAAGTTGAAGCAATGAAGAAAATCCAATCCGAGACATCCATAGAACTGGAAAACCTTAAGAAAAGAATCCGAACTACAGACACTAGCATCACCAACAGAATACAAGAGATGAAAGAAAGAAAGAATTTCAGTCTCAGAGGATAAAATTGAAGAAATTGATACATCTGTCAAAGAAAATGTCAAATCTAAAAATGTCCTGACACAAAACCTTCAGGAAATCAAGGACACAATGAAAAGATGAAATCTCAGAATAATAGGAATAGAAGAAAGAGAAGAGTCCCACCTCCATGGACCAGAAAATATCTTCAACAAAATCATTGAAGAGAATTTCCCAAATCTAAAAAAAAGAGATGCCTATAACTGTACAAGAAGCTTACAGAACTCCACATAGATTAGACCAGAAAAGAAAATCTTCTCACCACATAATAATCAAAACACTAAATGTACAGAACAAAGAAAGAATGTTAAAAGCTGCTAGGGAAAAGGGTCAAGTAACATATAATGGCAAACCTATCAGAATCACACCTGACTTTTCTTCAGAGACTCTAAAAGCAAGAAGGGCCTGGACAGACATCTTGCAGACCCTAAAAAACCACAAATGCCAGGCCAGACTACTATTCCCTGCAAAATTGTCAATCAACATAGATGGAGAAAACAAGATATTCCATGACAAAGCTAAATTCAAACAATATCTATACACAAATCCAGCTCTACAGAAGATGTTGGAAGGAAAGCTTCAACCCAAAGAGGTTAACTACACACAAGAAAGCACAGGAAGCCAATAGCATGCCTGCAGCAAAACCAAAAGAAAAGAAGCTCACTCACACACTATTTCCACCAACATCAAGATGGCAGGAAGCAACAATCACTGGTCATTAATATCGCTCAACATCAATGGACTCAATTCCCCTATAAAAAGGCACAGGCTAGCAGAATGGATGCGAAAACAGAATCCCACATTCCTCTGCTTAGAAGAAACACACCTCAGCAAAAAAAGATAGACATTATCTCCAAGTAAAGGGCTGGAAAAAGATATACCAAGGAAATGGACCCAAGAAAAAAACTGGAGTAGCAATTCTAGTATGCAACAAATTGGACTTTCAACCAACATTAATCAAAAGAGATGGGGAAGGACACTACATACTTATCAAAGGAAAAATCCACCAAGATGAAATTTCAATACTAAACATCTATGCCCCAAATGTAAGAACACCCACATTCATTAAAGAAACACTACTGAAGCTCAAATCCCACATTGAACCTCACACATTAATAGTGGGAGACTTCAACACACTACTCTCACCACTGGACAGATCAACGATGCAGAAACCAAACAGAGAAATAATGAACCTCACAGATGTCATGAATCAAATGGACCTAATTGATATCTACAGAACATTTCACCCCAAAACAAAAGAATACACTTTCTTCTCGGCACCTCATGGAACCTTCTCCAAAATCGACCATATAGTCGGTCACAAAGCAAACCTCAACAGATTCAGGAAAATTGAAATTACTCCTTGTAACTTATCAGACCATCATGGAATAAAGCTAGGCTTCAACAATAGCAAAAACAACAGAGAGCCTGCAAAAACATGGAAACTGAACAACTCTCTCCTCAATGACCTCTGAGTCAGGGAAGAAATAAAAAAAGAAATTAAAGTCTTCTTAGAACTCAATGAAAATGAAGGCACAACATACTCAAACTTATGAGACACATTGAAAGCAGTGCTAAGAGGAAAGTTTATAGCACTAAGTGCCTTCAAAAAGAAACTAGAGAGTTCCTATACTAGCCACCTAAAAGCACACCTGAAAGAGCTAGAACAAAAAGAAGCAAACACTCCCAAGAGGAGCAGACGAGAGGAAATTATCAAACTCAGGGCTGAAATCAACAACTTAAAAACAAAAAGAACAATACAAAGAATCGACAAAACTAAGAGTTGGTTCTTTGAGAAAATCAACAAAATAGTCAAGCCCTTAGCTAAACTAACTAAAAGGCAGAGGGAAAATACCCAAATCAACAAAATCAGAAGTGAAAAGGGGGAAATAACAACAGACATTGAGGAAATCCGAAGAATCGTTAAGTCCTACTTCAAAAACTTGTACTCCACAAAATTGGAAAATCTAAATGAAATGGATGATTTTCTTGATAGATTCCACCTACCAAGGTTAAATCAAGAACAGGTAAACAAATTAAACAATCCTATAACCCTTAAGGAAATAGAAGAAGTCATTAGACGTCTTCTAACCAAAAAAAAAGCCCAGGCCCAGATGGTTTCAGCACAGAATTCTACCAGACATTCAAAGAAGAGCTAACACCAATATTCTTCAAACTCTTCCACAACATAGAAACAGAAGGAATACTGCCAAACACATTCTATGAGGCCACAGTCACCCTGATACCTAAACCTCACAAAGACCCAATGGAGAAAGAAAATTTCAGACCAATTTCCCTTATGAACATGGATGCAAAGATACTTAATTAAATACTTGAAAACCGGATCCAAGATCACATCAAAAGTATCATACACCATGATCAAGTAGGCTTCACCCCAGGGATGCAGGGGTGGTTCAACATTAGAAAATCCGTCAATGAAATCCAGCAAATAAACAAGCTAAAAGAAAAGAACCACATGATCATCTCATTGGACGCTGAAAAAGCTTTTGACAAAATACAGCACCCTTTCATGTTAAAAGTCTTAGAGAGATCAGACATACAAGGACCATATTTAAACTTAATAAAGGCAATTACAGCAAGCCAATAGCCAACATCAAACTAAATGGAGAGAAACTTAAACATTTCCTCTAAAATAAGGGACAAGGCAAGGCTGCCCACTCTCTCCATATCTCTTCAACATAGTACTTGAAGTTTTAGCTAGAGCAATAAGACAACTAAAAGAGATCAAGGGGATACAAATTGGAAAGGAAGAAGTCAAAGAATCCCTATTTGCAGATGATATGATAGCATACATTAGTGACCCCAAAAATTCCACCAGAGAACTTCTACAGCTGATAAACTCCTTCAGCAAGGTGGCTGGATACAAAATCAATTCAAAAAAAAATTCAGTAGCCCTTCTTTACACAAAAGATAAATGGGCTGAGAAAGAAATAAGGGAATCAACACCCTTCACAATAGCCACAAATAATATTATATACCTGGGGGTAACTATAACCAAGCAAGTGAAAGACCTGTATGATAAGAACTTCAAGTCCCTGAAGAAAGAAATTGAAGAAGATATCAGAAGATGGAAAGATCTCCCTTGTTCATGGATAGGTAGGATCAACATAATAAAAATGGCAATCTTACCAAAAGCAATAAACAGATTCAATGTGATTCCTATCCAAATACCATCTCAATTTTTTACAGATCTGGAAAAAACAATTCTCAACTTCATATGGAATAACAAAAGACCCAGAATAGCTAAATCAATCATGTACAATAACAGAACATCTGGAGGTATCACCATCCCGGATTTCAAGCTGTACTACAGGGCAATAGTAATAAAAACAGCATGGTACTGGTATAGAAACAGACCAGTTGACCAATGGAATTGAATTGAAGACCCAGAAATAAACCCACACACCTACGGTCACTTAATTTTTGATAAAGGAGCCAAAACATACAATGGAAAAAGGAAAGCATCTTCAATAAATGATGCTGGTCTAACTGGATGTCAACATGTGGAAGAATGCAATACCAGTGTGAGTACACACTCTGTTTTTCAATTTCCTAATTCATATCACCTGTATTCTGTTATTTCCCCTCAAGCCTCCCAGGCCCCTTATATGACCCCTTTATGTTTTCCTAGATTCTGTGGTTATTCTGTTTTATATATTTACATCTAAGGATTTGGAGTTAGAAACAACAGATGAAAGAACATGTAGTCTTTCTGGAACTGGATTTCCTCACTCAATATGACCCTTTCTAGTTCTATCCATTTACCTGAAAATTTCATTATTTTATTGTTCTTTGGAGTTAATTACATTCCATTAAGTATTTGTACATTTTTCATTATTCATTCATTTTTTGAAGTACATTTAGGAAACATGTGAAGTTATTATTCTCTTCTTCATACCCAGGAAAAGATTGAAGAATCTGTAATTAACTGTTTGAGAAATATTTACACAGTTTTAAAAAAGAGATCTGAATAATAAAGTGTTCCATATAACTACATGTGTCTTTTCATTGACGACATGCCAGTGAATCCTGGAAGAACTATGAGAATATTGTAGTATCTTCTGGTTGTCCCATTAACTGGCTTGACATCCTATGTAGCTGTATTTCCAAGACTGTCTTGATGCTCTCATGCTGATCAATAATTAATCTTAGATGTTTATCCCATGTTTTGATTTGGTAGCAGGGGACTCATCTGCATGACCTCTTTCCCTTCTTCTAATTTAGACCAAACCAACCTGACTTAATTAAACAGCATTTCTTGTTGTTCTTACAAAGCCATGTTCTTAGGGAGAAAGAATGCAACTATATTTCTGACCATTGATTTCTTTCTTTGCAGATTATGTGAGGGAAGGGGAACCTTTTTACAAGTTATCTCTTTTGCATAGGAATAAGAAAACAAATAGATTTATGGACATCAAAATATAGGAGATAAATGAAAGACTCAGGTTTGTATTTGAAATCCTGATTTCCTGGTTCACTTACTCTGTTACTTAGTATAAACTTATTTCCTTCAAAGTTTTTATTCATGCAGATCAGGACAAATCATATATTAGTATATATTCCACAGCCAAGCTCCTGCCAAAAGCAATGAATTTAAAAACAGTGCTTAATAATAAATGTCTGTAGCTACTTGTCTTGCTTGCCTCTTTAGATATAAGAGGCTAAAAAATGAGTGAGTATTGACATAACTTGTTGACCTAAAATGAGATTTGAGTGTACTCTTCAGGGAAGCTGCTTCTACCTCTGGGTGAGACCGCCAGCACTAAATGACATTCTACTGAAGTGACACTCTTCAAGTAATTTATCAATAACTGCTTGCTCCGAAGCTCTAACCAAATTCTGAAAGTATGGTTTGAGTCAAGTAAGTTATTCTTCAGAGCGTCCCTGGAAGGGGGGATTTTGAAGCAACTTTTAAACAGGAAGAAATGGGCAAGAAAAGATTTTACCACTTTGTTACTTACACTTTATTTACCTTTCTGGTTTGTATCTGGATAGATGTACTGGTAAATGCCTGCTACCTTAGTCAGTGCTCTTTTCTGTAAATAGACAGCATGACTACAGAAACTCTTACAAGGAAAGCATTTTACTGGTGCTTGATTACAGTCCAGAGGTTTAAGTCCATTATCATTACCATGGTGGGGAACATGGCAGCATGCAGGCAGACATGATACTGAAGAGGGAGCTGAGAATTCCACATCCAGATACACAGGCAGCAGAAAGAGAGAGACACTGGGCCTGGCTTGAGCTTCTGAAGCCTCAAAGGCCACCATCCCCAGTAACACACTTCCCCTTCAGCAAGGCCACATCTACTTAAACAAGGATACAATTTCTAATCCTTCTAAGTAGTAGTACTACTCCTTGATAAATAAGCACTCAAATATAGGAGCCTATATGGGTCATTCTAATTCAAACCACCACACCTGCCACCTCCCCAAATGTTTCGTCAATGCTCCCAGGAAACAAGATCATGTCTAGGGGCCTCTGCTTTAGAATTAGTCTCAGATATAACTCAGTGGTTAGATTAATAGGCAGGAAAGAAGCAGAACTGTGATTAAGTTTGTCAAAACCTCTGCTGGACAATGTAAGTGACAGATAAGAGTGGATAGATAACTACGGTGGAAATTGTAAGAAAGAATCAAAAGGATAAATCTAGAAAGAAAATGTAGAAGCATGTTTAAAACATAAGTGACAATGAGTAGAGATATTAACTACACTTAATGGTAGACAGCATTTCCAGTAAGTAGTAGATGGCTAGCAAAAATGAATTCATTGGTACTTTTTGTAGACTTTATATCTCACCTTTCTTTGTTCGAGCATTTTTCTATTACTGATCTTTGGCTTGTATATTATGGTTTCTGATTTTGTGTTTTTATGTTTATTTATCTGGTTTTGCATGTGTTTCTTGTGTGTTTTCAATTCTGGTTTTATTTTTGTTTGTTTGTTTTATAAAGAAAGAGAAAGAAAAGGTGTGGAGTTAGGTGGGCAGAGAGGTGGTAAGGATGTAGGAAGAGCTGGGGGAGAGCAAACCATGATCAGAATATATTTATGAAAATTATTGTAATTAAATCAATTAAAATATATACTAAAATGATATTTTATAATAAATTCATTTTTAAATAAAAATAACAAAAGAATATAAAAGTGAATAAGACTTTGGTAGTCTTATCAGGACCTTAATTAGAGATGAGGTGTGATTCAGTACTTGAAAATAATGTAAGAAAATGTTCTTAAACTGAAGCACAATAACAAACAACAGCTAAAAATAAAACCCTGAAACAGCAACAACAGATAAAAATCCAATCACTCTGTAACCAGACAAGATTATGGGACAATTACGAAGATTTCCATTCCAAATGTGTAAGAATGAATGAAGCAAAAAACAAAGTAATGGACAGTTTCAAACTACAACAAAAGAAGATTCAGTAAGATTCACATAGTAGCTACTTTCAAAATAATTTCAAGTGATTTTCTTGAAAGAAATGGAAAAATATTATTCTTTATAAGCAAATATCAGAATCACAGCAAACAGAATATATAAAGGCAAGAAGAGGCCTGTGTGTCCTGATTAATTACAGAAAACAAAATCTATAAATCTAAAAATTTATATTGAGTAAAATTAATCTTAAAAATCAATGAAAATTTTAACAAAGAATATTTTATCTGACCTTGACTGGGAAACAAAAGTAAAAACAAATGAAATGTGGTCACTTCAAGCAGCAGAGCTTCTGTACAGCGAAGAAAAACTCATGAGTGCAGAAATGCAGCCTTAAAAATGGACAACTATTTGCAAACTTTATATTTGACAAGTGGTTGTTATTTATAGAAACTTCAGAGACTCAATAAGAAAAAAATGAATGTAGAGAATCTAGCTAAAGAGTCGTGTCTCAAAATCATACACATGAATGGCCAACGGGAATATAAAAGTGTTTAAAATAATTAACCACCAGGTGAAGTATAAATTGAAAGTACAATGAGGTATTGATTTATTCATGTAAAATATCTATTATCAGATGTACTGAAGAAAAATTCTTCAAAGATTAGGAGAAAATGAACTCTTGCTGATAGAAATGTAATTTGTTGCAGCCATTATGAAAACAAAATTTAAGTCATATACAGAGAGATAGATACGTAGATAGATAGACAGACAGAGAGAGAGAGAGAGAGAGAGAGAGATAGACAGATGGTTCAGAATTCTCACTACCAGGAATATATCTCTAGGAAATGATATCAGTTTGTCTAAGAGAAATCTGCACTTCCATGTTTGTTATACCCTTCACAATAGCAAGAAATAGAATTTGTCTAAGTGTTCATCAATTGATGAATAGAGAAAATGTGGTACACACACAATGAATTACTACTAAGCCAAACACTACATGAAATGATGTAGCAGTTGAAAGGAACTGGAGATTCTTGAACAAAATCAGTCAGGCACAGAAAAGGTGGGACCTTATTTCCCTCACATATGCAACCCCAAACAGTTGATATTGTAGAATTTTAGAGAACAATGGTGATTATAGTGATTGGAGAAGAGTAAAGGGGAATGAAATAGGGAAATTTTGATCAATGGCTATTAAGTTACATTAGATAGGAGTACGACAGTGGTGTGCAGTTCTATAGAGTGAGGATAGATAATGACAATAAAGAATGTACTGTAGGATAGTCATCCTGTACTATATGCATAGTGAATACATGCCATGTGCATCTTTATGAGTCTGGAACAGGGGGACATTTTGCCCTAGTGGAGCTTCCATGTAGGCCCCCAGTACAAGAGGAAGCTCTTAGCCCTCATATGGCTGTTGAACTGAGGGGGGCTGATATGTGTGGGCAACCCACAACGGACGAGTAGGATAGGTGGAAAGGGGGGCAGAGAATGGGAGTGTGGGAGTGGGAGGGTTAGAGGGAGCAATCTGTTATGGAGATGTAACTTGAAGTAATAAATAAACATTAAAAAATAGAATGTACTATACCTTGAGAAAGAATGGAACAAAGAATTGCACAAGTTTTCATCATACATAAACAATCAGCCTATGAGGAGATAAATATGTTGATTTGATTTGAACATTGTATATGTATACTTATGTTAAACATTGTATAGTATCCCATTAAAATGCATGGAGTAGATTTCTTTACTTAAAATAATTGAAGAGAAATAGACTTTCTCAGATCAATGGAAACTGAGGGAATTTGCCACCAGCAGATATGTAAAAAAATATTAATATTACTTACAAAGAATGAAAATGATACAGTTAGAAAAATGGACACACATGGGAAAAGAGCATCAGAAATTATGGCAGAAGGTAGAAAAAAGTATGTCTTCTCATTTTTTTTAAGATAAAGTTGTCTAGCTTGTATATAATTTAGGCATCTCCAGCTATTCCTCATTTGAGTCCCTGTATCTGTCATCTGGCAGGAGATAAGGTGGATTATTCTATTTTGTGGATCTTGATGCGAAGACTTTGTTAGAAATAGCTGTTTCTTGAAGATATTTGTATTTAAGTAAACTGTTATTTTTTACTCTGTGCTTCACTGTTTTGTGTTTCTTGCTGTAAGATGGAAGTAAATGATGTTTTCGCAGGTATTCATCAGTGGCAGATGTAAAGCAGAGCTGTAACTTATATATTCTAATTATGGTAGCTAATTGTAGTAAAAGTAGTTTAAAAACTAACACTGAAAATTTCTCAATAAAAGTGTATGTTTGTTATTATATCCAGTTTTATTAAAGATGATAACAAGCAGTTTAAAAAATATATAGTTGTCTGAAGGAAACACTAGTGTTGTAGTTAGTAGTCACAACACAGGTATGAGTGACAAGTCATAAATGAGTGAGAAAAATGACACATGTTGTACAAAGTCCTGACCTCATTTTGTTTTCTGTTGCTGTGATAAGACACTGACCAAAAGCAACTTGGGGAAGGAAGTTTTCTTAGTTGAGAATCCATCAAGGGAAGTCAAGATAGGAAGCTGGGGACAGGAATTGAAGCAGAGAACTTGGAGAAATGCTTCTTATGGCTTGTTTAGCTACCTTTAATGTACAGCCCAGGTGAACTTTTCTAGGGATGGCACCACCCCCAGTGGTCTGGGTCCCCTTACATTAAATAGAAACCAATAAAGCGACCAACAGACATGCCTATAGGCCAATCTGAGGGAGGCGAGTCCCAAGGGAGGATGCTTGAAATTCACCTGGATGAAGAGAGCGAACTGAGCAGAAGAGGGTATGGGGAGGGGAATGAGGAATGGGATCAGGGGTGAGGACACTGGGAGTGAGAGGTGAGAGGTCTGAGAGAGGGAAGGAAAACTGATGGAGGTGCATCTTGGAAATAAATGGAAGGCCTCCCACAGGGTGTGCTCCTGGGAGGATAAGAGGGTGACTCTAGATGAGACTCCTAGCAGCCAGAGATAGGGAGATAGAAGTGGCTACCTCAAAGCCTGACAGGACTCCCAGTGGAGGGAGCAGGACACCAATCAACTCAAATCTTCAACCCATAAGTTACCCAGCCTATAAGATGTACAGATGTAAAAATGGAACAGTGACTGAGGGAAGGACCAATCAATGATTGTCACTACTTGAGACCCAACCCATGGGACAAAGACAACCCCTGACACTATTTATTTATTTATCTATCTATCTATCTATCTATCTATTTATTTATTTATTTATTTGTTTGTTTATTATTTGCTTATTTGCTTATTTATTTATTTATTTGTTTGTTTATTTATTTATTTATTACTTCAGGTTACATCTCCATCATAGTGTCCTCTTTTCACCCCTCCCAGTCCCACCCTCTCACCCTCTACCCCCATTCCTTCCATCCCAATCCTCTGGAGTGGAATGCCCCTACATAACAGTCCCTCACCCCAGTTCAGCAGCCACATGAGGGCCAAGAGCCTCCTCATACACTGGGGACCTACAAGGCAGCATCACTAGGGCAAAATGTTTCATTGAAAGGAAAAATAAGTCTATGCTCATATTCCCTTTGGTGCATTGGTTGTAGTATAGTTTTCCTGTAATATAGCTAAAATCTGACTATAAGTGAATAGATGCCATGTGCATCCTTCTGAGTCTAGGTTAGCTCACTTAGATGAGCTTCTCTAGTTCCATCCATTTGGCTACAAATTGCATGATTTCGTTGTTTCTGATGGCTGAGTAGTATTCCATTGTGTAGATGTACCACAATTTTTTAATCCATTCCTTGGTTGAGGGACATCTGGGTTGTTTCCAGTTTCTAGCTATTACAAATAAGGTTGCTGTGAACATAGATGAGGAAACTTCCTTGTGATTTGGTGAGGAATCATTTGGATGTATACTCAGAAGTGGTATGGCTGGGTCCCGAGGCAGAGCTATGCCATATTTTCTAAGATATTGCCAGACTGACCTCCATAGTGGTTGCACAAGCCTGCACTCCCACCATCAATGGAGGAGAGTTCCCATGATATTCTGATATGCTTGCATACAGGAGCCTAGCATAAGGGTCCTATGAGAGGCTCCACCCAGAAGTGGATCAAACAGATCCCAAAACCCACAGTCAAATATTAGACAGGCAGGACCTAGGTTCCCAACATGTATGCAGCTGATTGTCAGCTCTTCACATGAATATCCTAACAAGTGGAGAGGGGACTACCTTTTGACATGGACTCTGTGCCAGTTTGCAGAACACTTTCCCTAGAGGAGTTACAATGTCTGGCCTTAATGGAAGAAGTCACTCTTCGGCCTGATATGACTTGATAAAGTGGAGTGGGTTAGGTGGTGGCTCCCCTTTCTGAGGAGAGGGGGGGGAAGATGAGAGGGTGGGTGAATGGGACTGGGGGGCAAGGAGGGAGGAGTCGATTATAAGATTTTTAAAGAAAGAATCAGGCTATCAAGGGAGGGATACCTGGGAGAAGCTAGAAAGAGGGAAGAGATTTCAATCATATATGTGTGTATTTTCACAGGTGTGTGTGTGTATGTATGTGTATATGATTGAAATATATATATTCATTTTAATTGCATTCCTCTTAAAGAAAGACAGAGGTGTTTTGCAAAATATAGTTTATTCTTCAAGAAAAGATCCAGAAAATGAAAGAAAATATTTTAAAATGAATCTGAACCTGAGAAATTTTTCTATACAGAGTTTCAGTTGAAGTGTCCCTAGATGTGATCATGGGAAACCTCTGCATCCGTAGATGAGCTCTAGTTCTCTTGGCAGGAGTAAACAAGAACTGGTATTTGCTGATTTTGTATATACATCATCTCAGTGCATTTTGATTTAGAAGGCTTAAAATATGATATCTTGCGCTTGAGATATGCTTAAGTTGGAAAGATAATATATTCTGACTGGATTTTCTGTTTATGAGTTTCTTTTAATTCTCATATATTAATTTTACTAATAGAGGGTTTTATTCTGACTCTCCCATACATAGTATAATATACTTTGATCATATCTATTTTCACTATTTCTCTTTCATATCCCATCCTGTCCCCTTCTCTCCTCTCATCTTATCCTCACAAGCCATGAGCTCGGATATTGTCAAGTTCATGTAGAAAGACAAATTACCTTAAACTAAAAAAAAAAAAAAAAAGAAGGGAAGAGGATGGGGGGGTTGAGGGGGTGGAGGGTGGAAGGGTGGGACTGGAGGGGGGAGTAGAGAGGGGATTGTGATTGAGATGTAACTTGAAGAAATAAAAAATAAATTATTAAAAAAAAGAAAAGCAAAAAAAAAAAAAAAGAAAGACAAATTACAAGGTTTCACACTAGCACCTTTCAAATCACATCTGAAGATCAGGAGGAAGATTCTAGGAAGGCAGTGCTGATAGGGTAGGAGGACTGGCTGTATCCATGAAGTTTCAATCCCACACTTTTGATAGCACAAGCCAAAGAAGGAAAATGAAATATCATAAGTATGCAAATGAGAGGATAGGGATATTGCTCAGTTGGTAGAGTGCTTGCCTATCATGTACAAAGGCTTCAATCTGCACAATGGTATAAGCTAAGTGTGGTGAAGCGCGCTTGCAATCCCAGCACTTGGAAAGCAGAAGCAGGAGGATCAGAAACCAAAAGTCATCTAGCTACAGAGCACGCTGGAGATGAAGCTTCAATACTCACGACCTTGACTCAGTAACAACAACAAAAAGAATATGCAAACAAATCTCATCTCCATTATCTATGTGATTTTGCACTCTTTCAACTTAAAGGTGCAGTTTCCTCATCTTTTATCTTGGTGATTCTTCACTTTGCATCAATGGAATGCCAGCAGTTGCCTCTGATCAGAAACATGAAATGTGCTTGTTGACCTAGGCTTTCATTCTTGAGTCCTGTCATCATCTTGAAAAGAGCATGTTGCACTTGGCCCCCTAGACCCAGAAGGTTGTGAAATGCAAGAAAATAATGTAAAGTAAACCCCAGACATGGAAAAGCTTGCAGCCAAGCACAGTGGGAATCAACAGAAAGCATTTGATGTTCATGAGAAATGCCAATGGCACTTTAGGTCGTTGAACTTTGTAGTGGTTGTCTCATAGAATTTTGTAGGATAATAGGATAATGGAAGCTTTTAACCTTATCCAAAGACAACTTTTAGCACATAATGAAAGTTATGAACTTTCTTTGCAATAAAGCATAAGCAAAGAATCTAAATTTTATGCAGTTTAGAAGATTCATTGACCACCAGAATTGTCTGTGAAGGCCTGGTTATTAATATTGTTTTTTCATACATCTAAATAAATATAAACTTTCAGTTGTCTTAGCAAACTGGTAATTCAACCTGAAATACTTTGCTGATGAAAAAGTATGTATCTGTGTTATTTTGCAAATGATTTTAAACAATTCTCTAAGTCTCTCTTTCTCTTTTTCTTTCTCTCTCTCTCTCACTCTCTCTCTCTCCTTTCCATTCCCTCCATCCCTTCCCCCTCTCTTAAGCCTCTCATTCACTTAAAAGAGCAAGATTTCCTGGTGACAGTTATAAAATGCGTTTAGAGATTCCCCATCCCTCTCCACCAAAGCGTCACCTCTGAAACTCTCTCACTTCACAATGACTGTGATGACCTTTTGTCTCTGTCCCAGCTCTTTTGCAACCCATTTTTCAACCAACAATCAAAGTTCTCTTCAGAACATTCCCTTGCTATTCTAATTTAAAGAACAGTGTGTGCATATGTCAGAAACACTTTACAATTCAGTTAGGAAATGGAACTACATTCTGCTCACATGAACTGTG
Source organism: Lophiomys imhausi (assembly GCA_907164525.1). NCBI lineage: Eukaryota > Metazoa > Chordata > Mammalia > Rodentia > Muridae > Lophiomys > Lophiomys imhausi. The sequence goes on along the minus strand of CAJQZJ010000309.1, from coordinate 11,377,165 downwards.
AGGCAAACTCCTAGTGGTTTAAAAATTGGTTATTCATCTATTCATTCATAGACCTAAAATTATTTATACAAAACTGAAGACAGCAAAGAATCTTATGTAATGGTACACAGAGCAGTCTATGAATCCACTTTTAGGTATATGCAAAAACTTTTTAAAAATATAAATCAGATGTGGGGTTATAGCACAATGGATGCATTCTTTTTCTTTTTTTTAACACGTATTTATTTCTTCAATTTACATCTCAGTCATAGTCCCCTCCTTCCTCCTGCTCCCATTCCCACCATCCTACTTTCTTCCCATTCACCCTTCAACCTGCTTTTTTTAATTTAAGGTGAATCTTTTCCCTCCAACAGCTCCCACTTTTAGTACATTAAAAGGCTCTTTATAACAATAAACAAAATATAAAACAATAAGAATAACTAGGCCACAATTATGAAAATTATAAGGTGTAACATACATTCCCAATGTCCAGTCCAGACTGTTCCAGCCTGGACTTTAGTAAAGCCCTAAAGTTCAGCCTCTGACTACAAACTTCTGAGACATGTAAATAGCTGAGCACAACAGGACTGAATATCAAATCCTACTATTAACTTTCTTAACTATTTTTCCATCCTTATTTGGGCTCCCAAACAGGTTTCCTACATTCAAAATCAGCAGAAAGCAATTTTAAGAGAGCTACGTCCCATTCCCAGAAGGTAGGATGGGTGATTCCCCCCCCCCCTTTAGTCATTTGATGGGTTATAGATGTTTTTTGTTATTTAGGGGGGATTGGTTACAAGTTGTTTAATGGTCCTGTTAAATAGGTTTTGGAGGTTAGACCCAGGGATTTCTCTGTCTTTCTTTCTCTCCTATGTGGAGGGAAAGACTTGAAAAAAAATAATGGGATATAGACATAATATAGGAATGATAAAGAAAAAGGGATAGATTATTGAATATGATCTTATAACTTTGTATATTGATACAAAATTAAGATTATATTTGGCTATATTGGTATTCATCTTTGTATATTGACACAAAATTAAGGTTAACTCTTTTTTTTTTTTTTTTTAGAGATTTATTTATTATGTATACAGTGTTCTGTCTGCAGGTATATCTACAGGCCAGAAGAGGGCACCAGATTTCATTATGGATGGTTGTGAGCCACCATGTGGTTGCTGGGAATTGAACTCATGACCTCTGGAAGAGCAGCCAGTGCTCTTAACCGCTGAGCCATCTCTCCAGCCCAAGGTTAACTCTTTTTAAGGTATTGTATCTATGTAACACTTAAAAATGCAATGTGAAATTTTGGCCTTTTGATAGCAACTGTCACAAATTGTTTAGGATATTAAGAAATGCAAACTAATAGTCATTCAAACATGTTATTTTGTTAGTTACTAGCATAGTTTATCACAGATGTTTTCTATGTTTGTCAGAAATCAAGTTGTTAAGAGACAAGAAACATTTGTATATCCAAATATACGGAGATAGTTAGGTGATCTTCAAAAACCTCAAGGGATCTGTAGAATATGGCATTCAAAGATGTTTTCTTAACTTAAGATTTTTTTTGATATTGAGACATGTCAGCTCCTGACAGCATGCTCTATTCTACTCCAAGCAGATGATGAGCATTGAAGAATCTCTATTTGGAGATGGTTGCATTAGTGGCAAATTTGTCACTGGACAAGAAAATTCACTTGTTTCAACTGTAGACAGAATACTGTATGAAAAAGACAAAACTTGGAAGCAGGTAAGTCAACAGCCTAGCTCTATCAAGACAGGGTAGACAAGTCCTTCACAATTCCTGCTTTACAATTAATGTCTGTCAGAAATACTGGGCCAAAAGCCTGAAGGTAGATGTTCTAATTTATTGAGAGAAGTTGGGGACTGTCCAAGCAGCCAGTTGTCTGTCATTTCTTAGTTTTGGAAGCTGCTGGTTCTGTACTTCCTGTATATTCAGATATATTTGTCCTTCTCGGGTCTCTGATGTGGTTGAAGACTAGATAGTTATAGTCTCACAGTTAATTTCAAGTTGTTCAGCAATTAAAAGGATGATGTTCTAAGTCTAAGAAGATATTTTTAAGTTGGTAATGCAAGTTAGGATGGAAACTAAGTTACATATAGAACTTTAAACTCATTGAGATAGATAATAGAATATTAATTGATTAGTTCCTATCTAGCATGTAAATGGCCCAGACTTCAGTTCCCAGTACCATATAAACAGGGCAGAAACTTTCAAAGCCAAATTCTAATATTGTCTAGTAAAAAGGCTCTGGAAATTTGTAGAGAAACCCAGATTAATGTTGAGTCTTAGTAATTTAGAACTCACAACTCATTAGTAACTTTGTCTAGATTTTATTAACCAAATAATATTAGAGTCCATATTCAATTTACCAAATTATCCTACATTTCTATTAGTTTATATTTGTACATCTTTATATATAATATATCTTATATTCTTCACAGAGTTTATGTAGACTACACTGGCTTTGAACTCTTTTTTTCTATTTCTTTTTTTAATTTATTTTTTATTTCTTCAAGTTACATCTCAATCACAATCCCCTCCCTACTCCCCCCTCCAATCCCTCCCTCCCACCCTCTTCCCTTTTTTTTAAGTTTAAGGTATATCTTTCCCCCACAACAGCCCTGCCTTTCAGTCCAACAAATGGTTCTTTCTCTTATAACAATAAATACAATACAAAACAACAGAAGTAAATAGGCCACAATTATGAGAGTTATATGGCTTAGCATACATTCCCAATGTCCAGTCCATATGTATTTGGCACCTGACTTTAACATTCTACTATCTAACCATCTCCATGAGTTTAAAGTTCTATGTCTAACTCAGCTTTCATACTAACTTGCATCACAATTTTAACATAGCAAGAATGAACTGGAATTTCTGTTGCTCTTATACATGGTGGGTGCTAGGATTACAGATGTATATCACCATGCCCAGTTCTTAAAGGTTACCAGATTTATATGAATATAATTAATTAAAATACTGTGCTATTATTCTTTTATTATCTTATCTATTATAATGTTATACTTTATTCCTGATTTTTAAAAAAAATCTCTGTCCTACTGACTTAGCTACAGGGTTATAAATTTTATTTGGTATTTTCACCAAACTAACCTCTTCTTATCAAACCAACTTAGTTTTGATGATCCTGTCTGGCCTCTAACATCAAAACAAACTACTTATTCTGTGATTATTTCTTTCCTTCTGCTAACTTTCTGCTTCATTTGTTTTGTTTTGTATATTCTTGAAATGTGAAGGGAAGTGGTTGACTTGAGATCTTTGCCTTTGAACATGAGCACTTACTAGTAGACACTTTCTGATTAGAGTGACATTTGCTGTACCCTGCAAGTATTGCTCTTTGTTTCCACTTTCATTTGTAGGAAATTATGTTTTTCCTTCTCTTTTATGTCTTCATTTTATTGGTTATTCTGGACTATGTCATCTCATTTTCCACAATGTGCACATTTTATTATTGATCTATAATTCATATTGTTGTGGTCAGAAAATAAAGTCATTATGATTTCAATATTCTTAAAATTACTCAGGTTTGTTTTGCTGCCTAATATATGTTCTATCCAGCAGCATATAGAGCTATTCTGAAACACATGATACAAATGCATATTCTGCTGCTTTCAGCTCCACAGATGTCTCAGTCTATTTGTTTTAAAGCATAGTTTCCATTTGCAATGCCATAATTAATTTTCTCTCTGGATGACCCATCTTCTGCTGAGAATAGGATGTTGAAATCATCTACTGAAACTACACACAAAAGTCATCTAAAATTGATTAATGTGTAAATATAAACACTGGAAACTTTAGAATTCCTAGAAGAAAATGGAGAGGAAAGGCCCCTTGACACTAATCTTAGCAGGGAGATTTCGATAAGACCCTAAAGCACAAGAAGCAAAAAGAAAAATAAACAGGAAGGACCATATCAAATTGAAAAGATTTTCACAGCAAAAGAAAAGAAATACTGGAAAATGAAAATGCAAGCTACAAAATGAGAAATATTGACAAATCACTAAGGAGTTCTTATTTCCAATGTATAAAGAATTCACACAACTTAATAGAAAAGTTGAGACAAAACAATATAAAAATGTGCCAAGGATACAAATGGACATCTGACAAAATGGGAGAATCAATAAGATAGTATTCAATGAGCACATACTTCTAGTTATAAAACAAATGAGTCATAATTTATAGCTGACTATCCATAATAAAAATATTTTATACCTGAAATTAGCTAGTAAATCTTAATTGTTCTTATGCCAACAGTGGTTGAAAGTAATAGTGTGAAATAACAGGTGTATTAATTAGCCTGATTATGATAATCATGTTACAAACTGCACATACCAAGTAATTACAATGCACAATTTAAATATATATACAGTTTCCATGTGGTAATAATAACTTCAATAAACTTAATAAAAACATTGTTGGAATAGTTGTGGAAACATTAATAAAGTCTGTGTGTGTGGAGGTAGTAGTCATTGCTTTGTCTTTCTGGTTTTGATAATCACATTAAAGTTATGTAAGAACTGACTTTGTTATCAAATTACACACTAGCTAATGAAAGAAGTTTCCAGAATGGAAAACAGTCTCTAAACTCTTCTTGTAATCTCTATGAAAGCGTGAAGATCTTCAAAATGGAAAAAGCAGCTGAATTGTTATGATTTCAGATTTCTTGTCAATGTCTAGTTGTTCTTTATTGTTTTCTCTTTCTTTTTTTTTTTTTTTTTTGGAATGAGAATTTTCTTTGCACCAGATTGGAAATAAAAACCTAAAACTAAATAGCAAATATATGAAGAGCCTCTGAGAAAGAGTAAATTTAGGCCAACCAAGTACAGAATTCTAAATGCACTCATAGGCATTGTCTGAAATTTCTGAAAACAGAAATTAAAGAAATTCCAGAATATTATGTGAAAAAAGTCCTTTTTCCCCTAATGACCTGGAAAGCTACATATGTTTAAGTGTGGTATCTGTCTCAAGTAATGTTATTAAGTGTACAGTTTGTGGCAATTAGAAGTGATCATTTGGAGCCATGTGACCCATCTGTAAAGATGTTATGTTTTACTATCCTTTTTTTCCTTTACCTAGTTTTGCTTTACACATCATGGTGTTGTCACAGTTTTACAGTAATTGGAGAAATGAATTGCATCTTCTAAACAATATGAAATCAAAGATAGGAATTGTACAGGAACATAAAAGTGTTCAACAAAAGCCATTAGAGATAGAGTGGAGAGAGATACAAGGAGAGAGACAAAGAAGAAGTGAAAGAAAGGAAAAATAGAAAGGGAAAGAAAGAAAAAGGGAAAGAGAGGAGAGAAAGGTAATTTTGAGAAAAGAAAGGAAATCAGATATATGAATTAAAAATGCATAATGGTCTGTAACTGAAGCAAAATATGACAAGAAAATCATTCTCAAAATGTGCTGTTTATGAAATAATGCCAGGGCTAGAATGTGCATCTCCAAGTTCTAACAAGATCTTCCTAACAATCCTGTGTCTTCTTCTTCTTGTCCATGTTTTCTCTATCAAATCCTCTGAAAGAATAACCACTTGTCTTTATTTTCTCTCTACTGGTATTTTTCATGGGAATCACCTTAGATCCATCTTTCTGTAAGGATTATCCTTCATTGGGTACCAATGACATTGATTTCCAAATGTGAGTGCATTCCGTGCATCCTGTCTCAGAAAAAAAGGGGAACTCATTGAAAGCTTTCATTGAGCATGTGTCGTATTTAAGGTAGATTTCTTAAAACACAGAAGTCGTTATTAGCAGTGTTTATGATAGTTCCTAAACTCAGACATTTTAGCTTTTCAAGAAATTTTTCAAATACTTTCTGCATGTGACATATGATTTAAGAGACTCTGAAAGAGGAATAATAAGAAAAGATGAGATAAAGATATATGAAATAATGAGGATGATATAAAAAAATCTAATGGTATGATCCAATTAACCTTGTCCCATAATACTTGACTATGACAGAACTTAGATCAAAGGAAAGTAATCCTTACATAATGTAAAATTAATCTATGGAACCTGGAATCAAGGAATATTATTGAGGTAAATTGCTCAGCAAGCTTAAAGGTGGAAGTGAGTAACCTTTTAAATAAAGAGAAATTGCAGAGTCCATCTGGATGCTGAGATTTTTTTATTCTCAGTTCCCATGATGAAAAGCAGAAATGATCACCATTTAAATCTTTTTTAATATATTGCAGCATATGCTCTCAGTGAACAAAATCAATATTTTGTGTTTAGATGAGACACATGTAGAGATGTACATCTCTATATCAATATGCACACACAAAAACACAATAGATATCAGTCATAAACAAAAATATGGCTGAAGAGATGGCTTGGCCGAGTAAAGCACTTGCCATGCATGTGTGAAGTTGAATGTTCAGGTCCCTAGAACCCACATAAATGCTACTGCTTATAGCACCATGCCCCATAATCTCAAAAAGCCTGAGGCAAAGACAGGGTATCCCTAGAGCAAGCTAACTACAAAACTAGCTCTAGTGGGGATTTCTGGATTCTGGAAAAGATCCTGCCTCAGTGGCTAGAGCAGAAAATGATGGAACAAGATGCTCAACTTGAATCTCTGGGCTTTGCATTCACTGTGCGGGCATACATGTGGGAACATTCGGGCACACATGTATGCACACCACACACACACATATACATATATATATACATATATATATATATATATCACCACACACATGTATGTATATATACATATAACACAAATATATATTATAACTGGTTTTTAGCCATAAAGTACAGGTAACTATCCTACAACCAACACACCCAAAAGATCAGGAACATAAACTTTGTTACCTATCAAGGGGACAATTTGCCCTAGGAATGCTACCATGTAGGCCCTCAGTGCAAGAGGAAGCTCTTAGCCATTATATGACTGTTGAACTGAGAGGGGCTGATATGATATGTAGGGACATTCCACATCGGAGGAGTGGGATGGGTGGAAGAGGGAGGAGAGGGTGGGAGAGTGGAACTTGGAGGGGTGGAAAGAGGGCACTATGATGGAGATGTAACTTGATGTAATAAATAAACATTATAATAAAAAGAAAGAAAGAAAATAAATAAATTTTATTCTATAGACCTTTACTGAAATTAGGAACCTGGAGCCAGATATTGTGGAACACACCTTTAATTCTAGCACTTGGGAGGCAAAAACAGCAGATCTGTGAGTTAGAGGCAATCCTGATCTACATAGCAAATTTAGGTCATCCAGGGCTACACAGACAAACCCTGTGTCAAAAGCAAATAAAAAGAGTGAGAGTGATGAATAACAGACATTTTCTATAAAAATGGTTAACTAGAATATCAGAATTACACAGTGCTAATTCTTTCCCTATAAACCAATCTCATAATAGTTGTTAAAACTATAGTGATTTGAGTATAAAAACACTTTATTGGTCAGTTTAGAAATTATAATAGCTAGAAACTGGAACCAACCCAGATGCCCCTCAACCAATGAATGGACAACATTTATTGTGGTACATTTACACAATGGAATACTATCAACTATCAGAAACAAGGAAATCATGCAATTTACTGCCAAATGGATGGAACTAGAAAACTCATCCTGAGTGAGATAATTCAGACCTAGAAAGATGTACATGGCATGTATCCACTTACAACTATATGTTAGCCATATAGTGCAGGATAACTATCCTATAACCAACAGACTGAAAGAAACAGGAACATAGACTTTGTTACCAGTTTGCAGAACAATTTGCCCTAGTGGAGCTATAATGTAGGCTCCCAGTGTAAGAGGGAGCTCTTAGCCTTCACATGACTGATGAAATGAAGGGGGCTGAGATGTGGGGGGCACCCCACACCGGAGGAGTAGGATAGGTGGGAGAGGGGTAGGGTGGTTGTGATGGTGGGACCGAGAAGGATGGGTGGAGGGGGCAGTGATGGAGATGTAACTTGAAATAATAAACATTTAAAAAAGAAACATTAAAAAAACCAAATGTAGATTATAGGCACCTTAGCAAGTGGTGGGGGTGCAGTGTCTGTCATGGGCTATGGTGCCTGTTAGTGGACACATTACCCTAGCTGGGCTGCCATGTTGGGCACAAATGCAAAAGGAAGCTCTTTGCCCTCATATGACTGATGAACTGAGGGGTCTTGATAGAGATGTGACCTCCATCATCTTAGGAGAGAAAGAGGAGGGATAGGGAAAAGAGGGTCAGGGGGTGGGACCAGGAGGGGTAAAGGAAGGAGGTTGTGATAAAGATGAAACTTGAGTAATTAAATAAATGTTAAAAAAGAAAAGATTCAACTCCATATAGAATAACAAAAATCCCAGAATAGCTAAATCAATCCTGTACAAAAAAAAAAATTGGATGCATCACCATCCCCAATTTCAAGCTGTGCTACAGAACAATAGTAATAAAAAAACAGCATGGCACTGGTATAGAAACAGACCAGTGGATCAAGGGAATTGAATTGAAGACCCAGAAATGAACCCACACACCTATGGTCACTTAATTTTTGACAAAGAAGCCAAAACCATACAATGGAAAAAGGACAGCATCTTCAACAAATGGTGCTGGTCCAACTGGATGTCCTCATGTAAAAGAATGAAATTAGACCAACACTTATCACCTCGAACAAAAGTTAAGTCCAAGTGGATCAAAAACCTTAACATAAGGCCTGAAACACTAAATCTACTAGAAGAGAAAGTGGGAGAACCCTCAAACTTGAAGAGTGGAAAGAGGACACTGTGATGGAGATGTAACCTGAAGTAATAAATAAATATTAAAAAAAAAGACATGTGTTAGGGCCAAGATGGCGGCGACCTACACTGACGCATTTTGAATGCGGGGGAAAAAAGAGCCATAAAAAACACAGAGTTATTGGGCACTGTGCAAAAACCAGAGGTGCTAGACCCCCCCCCGGGAACACTCACAGCTCCCAAGGGACTGTTAAAAGTCCCAGGGCAAGGCTCTCCCCACCTCTCACAGACATGGAAGCCACTAAACCCGGGATTCGGGAACTCCCATTTGGAGAGGCGCCTGGTAAGATCGATCCCAACTTACAGCAGGCAGAATCAGGGTCCACTTGGCCATAGATCGCTGGCCTATTGGGCTCCCCACACATCAGGTTGAACTTATACCCACTTAAAAAACTTTGCGAGATAGTGGAAGGCTTAGCAAGGAACAAATAGGGGGCTCAGCGGGTGGTCCGTAGCCGCTCGTGAAGTGGAGGGCAGGAGGTTCCGAGAGAGCGCGGGAAACTGGGAACACAAAGGCGGGCGGGAGGGGCCGAATCTCGCACACTTACGGAGGCGCAGCCGGGGAGGGAGCATGGCTGGCAGGGCCAAATCCCCGCGAACCCACGGCAGGTCATCTGGGGAGAGAGACAGGCGTGGGCGGGGCCAGGGATCCGTGGACCCACGGCTGAGCTGCTGGGACAAGAGGTCCACTCAGGCAGCCGGAGAATCCGGGGCTTGGGGTAGCCACGGGACCCGTGGCAGCGCAGACAGGAAGGGAATCAGGCACAGAGTCCAGTCCTGTGGCGAGAAGCCTACAGAGAAACCAGAAATCGGGACCATAGCTGTATCCTGGAAAATCCAGACATATTAGGTGAGGAGCCAGACCCTGTCAGCCTCCATGACGACAAACAAAGCCCACAGAATCTGTGCCTGGGCAAACAGGCCCATACCATCAGAACCATTACAGGCTGATAAATCAGAGTGCAACATAGGGAAGTCTGAACTGGGAGCAGTGAAACAATCCTGGTCCATTACTCACAACATGGGAATAGGCTGCACCAGCTCACAGTGCCTCAGGCGATTAAAACCACATTGACTTTGAAATCCCCCTGTAAGCAACGACAGATAGCCAAGTAACTCGTCCACTGCACCAAATCATCCACTGTGGTTCCAAGCACAAAAAACAGACAGCTAAACGCATCCAATGGTGAAAGGTCAAAAAAAATAGAAATCAAGGAATTATGACTCCAACAAAGCAGAATCATCCTAGCTCATCCAATTCGGATGACCACACACCAACAGAAACACATGA
>CAJQZJ010000309.1:11344940-11357382 GCA_907164525.1 Lophiomys imhausi | reverse complement strand
TTTCATTTATTAGTCATGGATATCACTGGAAGTCATCTCAGGGAAGATCTGTCTCAGACAATATGCTACATCTCTTGCAAATTTCTCACTTAAATCTTATAGCAAGCCAAGGTTGCATAACTATTTCTGTATCCTTTTTTTCCTTTGGTATGGGCCAGAGTTCAAGCACATCTTTCACGAGGGATGACATGTGATAAACATCCATAATCAATCTAGTCATGATGACCATTATGACACCAAAGGGGAGAGGGATTTCAACTTCTACAAATAGAAAATCTCCAAACCAGAGGTTAAATTTTCCCATGCAGTTACAAAACCACTGAGACCCACACACAGCTTAGGGACCATATTAGACTCAGATCACATGGGTACTATTTTCTGGGGGAAAAAGCTCCAAGTTTTGTCCTTTTTGTACAGCATTCTGTCTACAGATGAAGCAAGGGCTTTTTCTGGACCAGTGGCTAGCTTGCAAGTAAGTCAACAGCCTCGCTCTGCCAAGACGGAGTAGGCACGTCCTTCATAATTCCTGCTTTACAATTAATGTCTGTCAGAGATACTGGGTAAAAAGACTGAAGATAGATGCTTCAATGTTATAGAGAGAAATTGGGGACTGTCCAGGCAGTCAGACATCTGTCATTTCTTAGTTTTGGAAGCTGCTTGTTCTACACTTCCTATTTATTCTGATATATTTATCCTTCTCAGGTTTCTGATGTGACTGAGGACTATATGTTTATAGTCTCATAGTTAAATTTTAAGTTGTTTGGAATTAAAAGGATGTTCTAAGTCTAAGAAGAATTTTTTTATGTTGGTAATTCAGGTTAGAATGGAAACTGAGTTAGGTATAGAACTTTAAACTCATTGAGATAGACAGATAATAGAATATTATTATTAGTTACCAAATACATATTGGACTGGACATCGGGAATGTGTTATACCTTATAATTTTCATTAACTTTTGCCTAATTGTTCTTATTGTTTTATATTGTATTTGTTGTTATAAGAAAAAGAGCCTTTTATTAGACTTAAAGGGGGAGCTGTTGGAGGGGAAGATATTTCTTAAATTAAAAACATAAAATAAAATAGGATAGGAAGGAGAAAGGGAAGAGGGCAGGAGGACTAGACCAGGAGGGGAGGAGGAAGGAGGCTGTGATTGAAATGTAACTTGAAAAAAATAAATGTTAGAAAAAAAAGTTAGGTTTAAATAAAAAGAATGAGAGAAAAAAAAACCTCTAAAAATAAAGTTCTACCTTAAGATCAAGTAATATCTGTTAAAGCTTCCTCTTATCCACAATCACAGATTTTAAGGGGAAGAAGGCACACTATAGAGTACATTCCAGGACTGAATTTTCCTTTAGTAGCTCTGGACTTGTAATAGCGTCAACCAATAGCCCTTCTGGACTCCATATTCTGTTGTTCACTTCCCAACACCATCATACCTCTGGTTTCCTACCTCACTCAGAGTCATATTTGCCTGTGAAAGGCACTAACTAGAAACTTAGGAACGAAGAAAACAAGAAGAGGAAGAAGAAAAGGAAGAGGAAGTTGCTGTTGTTCACATCAAGAAGTCATGTTAGTTGCTTAAGACACCTGCCCTTGATCTGAAAGTTTTCACAATTTCCATAAAATTCTTGCTCTATAGTCCCAACAACTTAGCAGAATTTACAGTGGGCTATCTCCTTAAACTATGTAGACTCAGGTTACTTCTCTGACTTTCTGAAGGCATTCCTGATTCAATACATGTTGACTCTTTGGGCTGAGAAACTTACTGGCTATTTCTCCCATCTGAGTAGAGCCTTTACCACTCAACTCCTATGACATTTGTATATGTACTAAAGTCTGTCTAAATATTTTTGATTTTTATAGTACCATTGTTTTTTTCTAATTGAATAAAACTTATTTGAGATATCTTTAAAATTGAATTTTTAATTGATTCATTTTAGGTTCTTTCTCTCCTTACATCCATGCATGTATATCATTTTGTTCTTTTAAAATATTCAGAGACCTTTTTGTCACATTCATAAGTAAATCTTACTGTGCTTCAGAGACCATTTGTTGAATGAGCTGTGAGTGAAACACTAACATTCATTCATTTGTTCACTAAAAAATACTTAGTAAGCATCTATGCTGTACCAAGCTGTGAGAAAAAAATTATGAAAAATTGCCCAATTCTCACAGAACTTATAAATTATCAGAAAACTCTGATTATTATGTAATCTGATCTTGCAACTCTCAGGAGTGCTTGGCCTATTCCAGGAAGGTTGACTTACTTAGTAACTTCAGAATTTTCCCCTTCACTCAGAGTCAGATTTGCCTGTGAAGAGCATTAACTAGAAGCTTGGAAACCAAAAAAGAAGAAGACAAAGAAGACAAGGAGAAAGAAGAAGCAGAGAGGGGTGGGGAGGAGGAGGAAGAGTAGGAAGAAGAGAACAATGAAATGAAAAGTAAAGAAACAATCATCAGTAAAGAAAAAAGAAAGGAAACTGCATGAAAAGTACACAGTGCAATGTGTCTATGTAGAGCACCAAGAAGGAAAGAAGGGAAGGCATGTGACTGCAGCAAGATAGTGGTACCAGGCAGAATGAATATGCTTCATGCTGTGGGGGAGCAGAATCCAGACTACTCTGGTTTATATAAACCATACCAAAACTTTTTATTTTTTAAAATACTAAAAGTAATATAAAGTCATGGATATTTGTAGGAAAGATGTTGTGTTATTATATTTACATATTTTAAAGATTACTCTGACCAACTAGTAGTGATTGAACTAGAGAAGAAGAATTGTTTGAAGAGGGGAAAGGAAACTACAGCATCAGGTGAGGAGAAAACAAATGATTCCTTCTGCAGTGATGAATAGCTAGAATTGTAGTCAACATGAAAAGATGATGAAATCAAGACACAATTAGGAAGTAGAATTGGCATAGTGTGGCATTGTATTGGGTGTCAGGAGTAAGAAAGAAGGAATGACCAGTGACTGATGCCAGATTTCTAGCTTATACAGGTAGATGGTGAAGCCAATCCCTGAATATGATGGCTACACTTGATTGTCAACTTGTCAGAATCTATACTAACTGTGGGAAAAAATCTGTGGGAATTATCAAGATTAGTTAATTGAGATGGATGGCACCATTGCATGACATCTAAGACTGTGTAAAAAGTAGAAAGCTTACTAAATATCATTCTTCTCTATGTGTTTTATGATTGAAAATGTAATGTATCACACCTCTGCTGTCATGTCCTGTCCATAATGATGAACTATAATCTAGAATCGTGAGACAAAATAAGCCCTTCTTTCCTTTTGTTGCTTTTCTCCAGTTCTTTGTCACAACAATGAGACAAGAAACCAAAATGCTAGCAACAGAAACAAAGAAGCACATTTGATGAGGGAGATCATAGCATTTGACATTTCAGATATAAGAAAAGTGATACAAGATTTGTGTTAAGCAGACTTGAAGTGGAATATTTTACAAATTAGAGGTACAAAAACTACTTTCCCATTTTAAAGACTTGTCACATTAACTATTAAGCCTCAAATTCAATTTTGTAGATGATAGATTAACTAGAAGTATTGATCTTTTGAAAATGATTGAAAAGAGATTTCAGTAAAGATAGGAACTAACATGATAGTCTCATCTCATATAAGAATGTACTCCAGAACATCTTATTGGAAAATATGGAGTCACTAGAAATTTATTAAATTTCAAAATTGTCAGATGAGTAAAAGATAGTCAAGAGCTTTCCAGATGTCAGTAAATGCCAATGGTCAGAAAAATCTATGACATCATGAGGTTTTGCCTGGTTCCAAAGGTCATGTAATAAGATAAAGTCCTAAGAATGAGACCTTGATTGAGGGGATAGGACATGCTTGGGGGACCTGTCAAAGAAAGAGGTGATATGAATCTAATCTCAAAGACTGTAATAGTCCTATATTCATAAAACTGGCTGGATATGCTGATTATATCCACTAAAATAAAAATATATCTTGGAAAGTATTTTAAAAGTCTCAAAAATATTTTGCTATTATAAACTTCTCTAAATATCTGTTCATTTTGGGATAAGATAAAAACCTTATTTTATTCTCACTAGCACATTTTGCTAAAGAGTGATATTTTTGTATGTAACCTTAAGAATAAATTAAAATAGTCTTGGCATAAAAGGAATTTTTAATGAAGAAATATATTTTAAAGTATTGCAATAGGAATGCATTATTTTTCTCCAGAAATTGGGACTATAATTGCACAAAGCTAGAAATTATGTCATGGTATGTATAATGACAATTCTGAATTGGTTTTGCACAGATCTTCACAGGCCTTCCTTAGTATTTAAATTTTAAATTGGGGCTGTGTCACTTTGGATGAGAAATGTCCCCCATAGACTCACATATTTGAGCCCTTACTCACCTGCTGGTAGTTTTGTTTAGAGAGTTTGTGGAACCTTTTGGAAGTGAAATCTTGGTAGAAGAAGTATGTAAGGTGATGACAAACTTTGAGAGTCCACACCCTCTCTCCACTTCCAGTTTATTCTCCCTACTTTTTCTTTTATGTGGTTGGAGATATGAACTCCCAGCTTCCTGCTCTGACCACCTTCTGCATACCCTCCTCATCATTATGAACTATCTCTCTGGGGCCACAAACATAAAAAATTTCTTCCTTCTATAAGTTCTTTCTGGTCAGTGTATTTAGCACAACAACATAAAAATAACTAACACAGGGGCCAGCCTTACTGATATAATTTGGATTCTAGTATTCTCCAAAGGTTCATGTCATAAAGACTTGATTCCCAGAGTGGGTCATGAAAAGATATGGAAATTTTTAAAGTCAGAGGCTAGTGAGAGGGCTCCAAGGCATTGTGGATATGCCTTTGAATTAGATTGTTGAATTCTAGTCTTCTCTTCTTTATTTTGTTTCTTGGTCATTATGTGAAAGGTTCAGCTTTACCACATATTCCTTGAAAGACATGCATCCTCACCCAAGCAACAGTCAACTGATTTTGAATTAATATCTCTAAAACTGTGGTTCAACTTACACTTTTTCATTAGTTAACTGTCTCGTGAGTTTGCTATGGTAGTGGAAATCTAACATAGCTATGGAAAATGGAAAATAATAAGAATTATGAATTCCTTCATGTATCCAATTCACCACCACGTCTCACCTCTTTATCTCTTTTACAACACAGAGTACAAATATTTCATGTCCTCTGATTGGCATTAAATCAGCATTTGGTATAATTAACCATTATGAATAATAGAAAATGTCTTGTTTTGTATACATATTTACTAAGCAGATACATTAATAACTTGACTCAGTAATCTCATTGGATCTATAATAATTAAATTTAAGACCTCAAAATACCACATTCCCCAGCATTTTTCTCATATTACTGAAATAGAAATCTGATATAAGATTTAAGTCATTTATTCTATCATCCATTTAATCATCCATTCAATACATATTGACAGTGTGTTATATTCCTGGTCCTGAAGGAAGTCTTTGGAGAGATTGTGAAGATAAGAAAGGCATCTTTCTTCAAATCTTCACAATCCTATTTATTTCAATCAAAACTCAGTAATAAAAAAAAAAACACAGAAGGAACTTAATGTTGTAAGAACCTGGTAAGCCGTCAGTCATACAATTTAAAGCACCAAGCCTTTTAATATTTTAAATCTTAGTCCTTACCTGAGCAGACTCTCAACTAGCTCATCTAAGTTAACCTGACCACATAGCCTGTTCCACCAGGTGGTTAGCTATACCTTCCAAACCCACAGTCACATCTGTCTCTTCTCGTGACTCCTGGTGAAAAGACCCTCCTCTTTCTTCTTACCAGAGTCCCTGTCTCCCTACTAGAAAGTCTGCCTTCTACCTCATGCCCTAGTCATTGGCTGTCAGATCTTTATAACAACAAATCAGTGGTGAGATGCATCTGATACAACTACTAAACAGTCTAAAGACAGAGGACAGTATATGACCTTCTTTTTGGGATTTATAAAACAGGAGACTGGTAATGAGGCACAGTAATGACAATACCAGAATCTGGTAACATTTAGCTCACTGCCAGTTCAGCAATTAACAATGGAATATAGAAAGAGACACATTAGTACAATGTAAATAAAGGTCACCTCTACAATTTAAGACTTATGTTAGAGACTTTAACCTGGAAGTTGACATAAAAATGTGTATAAGAGGAGCATAGATAAAAAGATGTGGGAAGTGATCGAAAACAGCAGTGATAGAGTATGGATGTAAATTTCCTGAGAGGACATCAGAGATAGTCATAGTGGGAGGAGAGACAGTACCAACAAAAGTAAGAAGTTCAGCAAAGGCAGTGAGGTAAAGGGAGCATGTAAGAAGATGATAGTTTTGTCAGCTAAGTAGGCATTCAGAAGGACATAAATATATCATTAAGGAGACATACAGAGATGACATAAGCATATGAGTTAAGGAGGCATACAGAGGTGGCATAGGTATATCAGCTAAAGAATCACATGAGAATGACATAGGCATGTCAGCTGAGGAGGCATACAGAGAGGACTATAGTTATTAGCTTCAAACCTCTGTAACCTCTTACACTACATATGGGCTCAGCCACACCTGTCACATCATCTCATACACTAGATAAAAATTTTGTTTTTTGTCCTGTACCTTCCTAATCCTGGCACCCATCACTATTTCCATTGTTCATCTAGTTGATGTTCTTTCCACTAAGCTATGGATGGTTTAAAAGCAAGGACTTGGTGGCACATGCCTTTCATCTCAGAAGTTGGGAGGCAGAGGCAGGAAGATCTCTGACTTTGAGACCATCCTGGTCTACAGAGCAGTTCTGGGACAGGCAGGACTACACAGAGAAACTATATCTAGAAAACAAAAACAAAACAAAGAGCAGTAACAACAAATAAATAAATAAACAAGGATGCTATCACAGGCTAACTAGTTCAGGTTCTCTTACAGTGCCCCTCAAAGTGCAAAAGAGGGTGATTTACCAACATTACATTCTGAGTCAACTCGCTGGCCTCACAATATTCAGCAGATCTCCAAACCTCACTGGGAAGGCCTACCAATAATAAGTGGAGGGATGTTATCTCCTAGTCCATATCCTAATTCCTAGGACTGATAAATTTGCTATTTTACACAGTAAAAGTGGATTGGCATATATGAGTAAGTAACGAATCTCGAGACTGAGAGATGGTTGTGAGATACCTGGGTGAGGTCATTGCACCACAGAGTAGTTATTAGGGATGGAAGCTGTAGGAGGAGCAGATGGAGAAAGGAGATACAATGTTGGAAGCAGAGGTTGTGGAGAAAAGGAAGTTCTATGCTCCTGCTTTGAAGATGAAGAAAGAAGTCATAATTAAAGAATGCAAATGGCCTATGGAAACAGGGAAATTTAAGGAAACAGAGGAATTCTACTGATGGACTGCTTCCAGAGAAACTGATTTTAGATTTATGACTTCTAGGACAACAAAAGAATAGATAGGTGTTTTGGTCCATCACTACTATAATAATTTGTTATAGCATAAGAAATAAGAAATTAGTATATCATATTGTTTCCCTGACACTTGATAATTTTTTCCCTGGTATAAGAGGGCTTCATCTCACCGAAATGACTATATGATTAAAATAAGTAAATACAAAGGAGAATAACAGGAGGACAATCCAATGTAAAGACTGTTTCACCTCCCTTTCCTCCTGAAGTCAAGTCTGTCTTGACTTACTTTCTCTTCAGGTTCAAGACCAAACTCAGCATGAGAGGCAAGAAAGACAAGAAGGAAGTTCAGACTGCCCCTCTTCCTCTTAGGTAAAACTTTTCTGATCACCTTTCATTCTGGCTGGCACTCTGAAGTCTTGTTGGATTTCAAAGGCAGCTCCATAAGGAGGGAAAGCTGATCCACAGAGCTCAAGGCAAGATTGAGATTCTCTCCTACTGTGATTAGGGAAGAGGCAAGCTACACACTCATAGATCTGCTTGTTCTGACTCACAGTGGGAAGGCTAACAAGCTGCTTATGACTGTCTGGATTCCTTCTAAAGTTTTCTATATGGGCCTTTACTAAAGCTCAATGGTATGTTACCCACCTGACAAAAGTTCCAAACTCTATGACAGAGAGTATAAACATTCAGGTTCTGTTACACTAAACCTCAAATGCCCAAGAGGATGACTCACCAAGATTGCATTCAGAATTATGAACCAGGCTTCACAAACTCCAAACACTGCTGGAAATGGGTACCAATAGTAAATGGATGAACTTGATCATATGTTACCTTCTATGCAAAGATTTACCTCTCCTCTCTGTGGACAATGCTAGTTCCATAACACTAACATCTATAATAGCAGCTAGTTTTCGAAGCCCCACTACCATATTATCCCACTTCCAAAATAATTTAATAGGGCCCAAAAGTTTATGACCTGCCTAAGCTCCAGCTTATAACACAGCCAAAATTTAAACCCATACCCTTTTAACCCTAGAAGTTACTCTATAACTAGGAGTTATGAAATATCTTTCCTATAATCCATAACTTAATTTCTCATACACAATCATTGATATGAATATATAGTAGTCTGAAGAGTTTGAGTACAGAGGTGATTTCTTATTTATTTTGACATCCCTACCACTTTACCCAATGGCAAACACCTCCAGGATACCTGTTATACTAAGAAGTACTTCAACACTGCCACAAGAATGAACTTGCTTCACCCTCTCAGAGATACTACAATGTAGGTGCAAATTTAAGGTTTTCGATCACAGCACAAATGAATGGCAGTCCCATCTGTCACTTTTACTTATGCATTAATTTGCCTTTGAAAACAATAGTAAATGTCTACAGTTTAAATGTCTAAGCTTTTTGGGTCATCAGTATTTCATAGTCCTGATTTTCCCATACAAGTGTATAGAGTCCAGGAATGAGCCTGAGAAGGTGGATAGGATAAAATTTAAAGCCCTAACCTGGCAGTCTGTACCTCTTCCCATCTGCCATCAACGGTGAAGCATCTATCTCTGTTATTAACGGTCAGGCTTTCACAGTGGCTGTTAATATCATCACTTACATTTCTGCAGAAAAGAAGCTTGCTTCAATTATTCAGAATACCATTTTTCCCCAAGATTCCAGAGACCAGAAGGCTATTCAATAGCCTCAGAGAATTCTTGAATAAACAACAGATTCAGTGAAAGCAAGATCTGATTGATCCCTAGTTATCTGGCCTATCTGTTGATAGTCTCATGATAAATATTGCCATATAAGAAAGTCACAAATTACATTATCTGAAAGACTGAGTCTGTAGTTAATGTGATAGTTATTAATCTGACATCAGAAAGTCTCTGACCTAATGAGTGTGAAAATTTTTGAGTTAAACAGCAAAGCCAGATATATTAAGGGTGACATGCAGAAAACAGCTTTTCACAAACTGATCAGAGAGAAAGAGACATTTAGAAACAAGACTTCTAAGTATATTCTCATCTAGTATAGAGAAATTGCCCATTCCATTTGATGGAATACAATATTCCTGACTGAATATTTAGAATAGGACTAATTTTAAACTCTGACATTCAATCAACATATAGAATGAATGACCAATCCTGAGCTGCAGAAAAGAATATTATGCTGGTAAAGGTCAAATTAAGGACAATGGATTTTAAATCTAAATTCAGTCATCTGACCTGAGACTGATTCACAGGACTTGATCACAGAAGAAAGGAATTATTTACCCAAATTCAGTGTCACATTTAACAAAAACCAGAGAAAATTGCTTGGGAAAGATAGCAATTGAGATTGCTATCCCATCTGAAACAACAGGCGGATATCACATCTGCCTGCATGTAATACTTAGTGAAGTGGGACCAACCCCAGAACCTACTCAGCCTCCCAGGATAACCACTCACCAACATGCTTCTTTGCACCTCTTCAGAGAACAGTTATATCGCAGCAAAATGGTTAAATATAGAGAATGGCTTTAACTGGAAAAGACTGGTTTACTCCCTGCCTTGACCCTTCAACACATTTAGTATGCTTAGGCACCTTATTGTTCACTCTTTCCTCTTGCCTGGTGATTACATAGTACAAGCCTAAGTATACCCACTTCCAGTGATTTGGTTACAGTTAGTATAGTTTATCCCAAGAGCTTCCAGATACTTCAAGAAAGACACAACATGGCTGAGTGATCAGTGTTCTTTGAAAAGGCAGGGCAATCCCAGACTCAGAAGGATGCACATGGCATCTATTCACTTATAGTAGGATTTTAGCTATATCGTACAGGATATCTGTACTACAACCAACACACCAAAAGGAACACGGACATAAACTTTTTTTTCATTTCTTTTTCTTTTTCCTTTTCCTTTTTTTTCTTTTTCTTTTTCCTCTCTTTTTTTTGTTGTTGTTCTTTGTTTTTGTGGGTTCGTGTGTCTGTGGGTCTTTTTTTTAGTTTTCTCCCCGTAGCAAGGAGACACCTTTCACTGGCAGTACTGCCTCGTAGGCCCCCGGTGTATGAACAGGTTCTTGGCCCTCATATGACTCCTGATCTGTGGTGAGAGACTGTTATGCAGGGACACTCCACCCCAGAGAATCAAGACGGAAGTGTCAGGGGGTAGAGCATGGGAGGGTGGGGCTGGGAAGCGGGAAAAGAGGACAATATGTTAAGGATGTAACCTGTAGCAACAAACAAATTTATTAATTAAAAAAAGCAGGTAATAACGTTAAAACACTGTAAATAAAATAAAGGATGCAGCCGTTCAACCTGGTTTTATAAACCTCCAACTGTCGAAAAAACGTAGAGCTAAGGTAAAATACAGGAAAAATGTGGTGTTAACCCATGCCTTTAACTTCAGCAGAGACGGGAGGAGCACCATAGAGATAGTGGACTTATAAATTCTAGAGTTACACGGAACAGGGTAGTGAGGGTACACACCCTTAATCCCATCATTCAAGAAGAGTACACCCTTAACCCTAACACACTAGAGACAGAAACAGGCAGATCTCAGAGCTCAAGGTCAGCCTGATACAAAAAAAACTCTAAATAGAGAAAAACTTCGATCCAGGAGTGGTGGAACACATCTTTAATCCCTTCAGATGGGAACCACAGGTCTCTGATCCCAATAATTAGAATGCAGAGACACACATATAGGATTTGGAAGGACCTAAGTTTAAAAGCTACTTACAAAAGGCCCACTCAATACAAACAAATTGTCCTTCGAGATCTCAAAATATATACACTAAAGCTGGCTTAGCTCCAAAATGACAAAATAATTTCTTCTTTAAACCAGATTGAAAGATAACACTTTATATATTGTCAAAACACCAAATTTGCTTCAGGAGAAATATTACCTACCCCCCCCAAAAAAAAAGAGGGTGATTGTCCTCTGAGTGAGGATTAGGGCAGGGCTCTGTTCTTATCTTTCCAGGAGAATCAAAGCATCCATTCAAGGAACCCAGGGACAACTGGACAACGGAAACCTCAGCAGAAATCAGAATCAGACACCAAAAGAAGACGAGTGACCCAGATGATTCAGCCTGACAGACTCCCTCAATAGCTGTCTCCATCAAAAGCCTACAACCACAACAACTCAGTATCGCTAAGACCATTCAGCTCTACACAATGCCCCAGCCAGAACCTCAGTAAAGCCTGGAAGTTCAGCTTCTGCCTACAAACTCCTTAGGACATCAAAACAGCTGAGAACAGAAGAACTGAACATAAAAGGATTGTACTAACATTTTTAACCATTTTTCCACTTTGGTTCGGGCCCCAAACAGGTTTACTACGACCCAAATCAGCAGGAAGTCATTTTAAGAGAGTGATGTCCCAAACCCAGAGGGTGGGGAGGATGTTTCTCCGCCCCCCCCCCTTTTTGGTTATTTGAAGGACAACTGAAAACTCTGTTATTTAAGGGAAGAGATTACAAGTTGTTAAATGGTCCTGTTTAGTGGGTTTTGGAGGTTAGACCCAGGGTATTCTTTCTTTCCCTTTTCTGTATCCTTCTTTATCTTCTATGTAGGAATGCACAGACTTGAGAAAAATTGAGACATAGACATAGCACAGGAAGGACCAAGAAGAAGGGTCAGATTATTGAATATGCCCTTATACCTTTGTATATTGATACAAAATTAGTAGTATATTTGGCTAAAGTGGTATTGACCATTGTTTGTTGTGCAAAAATAAGATTGTGTTGGACTACGTCAGTATTGATATTTGTATATTGATACAAAATTAACATTATAGTTGGCCACAATGGTATTGACCCTTGTATATGGGCGCAATACTAAGATTGTATTGGGCCACATAGGCATTGATCTTTGTATATTGATACAAAATTAAGAGTATATTTAGCCACATTTGAATAGATCTTTGTATATTGATACAAAATTAAAGGTAACGCTTCCTAATGGTATCGGACCTAGAGATACTTAAAAATGAAATGTGAAGCTCTGGCCTCTTGATACCAACCGTCTTAAACTGTTTAGGATA
>CAJQZJ010000309.1:11264769-11299940 GCA_907164525.1 Lophiomys imhausi | reverse complement strand
ATAAGAGAAAGAACCATTTGTTGGATTGAAAAGGGAAGCTGTTGGGGCGGAAGAGGGTGGAAGGGTGGGACAGGAAAGGGGAATAGGGAAGGGTTTGTGACTGAGATGTAACTTGAAGAAAAAAAAAGTACTTATATAAAATTTTTAAAAAAAGTTTTATTATGCAAGCACAAGAACCTAACTAAGGTTTTTACTCAAAACCAATACATATATGTATGAGTACAGTGGCATAGGTTTGTTGTTTCAGGACTAACAAAGCAGAGACTGGTAGATTTCTTAGGCTGACTGACTGATGGATCTACTCCTTTTTAAGACCAATGAGAGACCCTTCCTCCCAGAGAGAGAGAGAGTGAGAGAGAGAGAGAGAGAGAGAGAGAGAGAGAGAGAGAGAGAGAGAGAAAAGAAAGGACAGCTTCTTAGAAATAAGTATCACCTGATATTTTTCCTCTGGCTTTCATAAACATGCACTTAAACTGACATACTCATATACCTCATGCATAGCACACACACAAACACCAGAGATGCACTATAAACAATAGCTAAACAAGCACAGGATAAATTTGAATTACAAATATTCAGTTAATCCAAAATAAGGCTAAAAGGATAAGTAAAAGGTTATAGAGGACATCAGAGATAAGATTCTAGAGCGAGTGAGTGATGTGTTACACTCAACTCTACTCCATAATCACAATAATAATAATATGAATATAAATGACCTAACCCTTTCAATTAAAAGACAGAAATTTGAGGGTATATTTCAAAATAAATAACAACAAAGGAAAAAACCCTATGTACTACCTATAAGAAATATACATTAGATTTAAAAAGTTGAGAAATATATACCATGCTAACACTAAATAAAAGGAGCCTGAAGAGTTCATAGGATTTTTGAGATTGTATTATAATTACAATACTCTCTTTCCTATCCTTGTCACAACCTTCCCAAATACCACTCCTTGATCTTTTTCAAATGCATAGTCAGTTTTCATCATTAATTACTGTTACATGCATAGATGTACATGTATACATAAATATTTCTAAACATAACCTCCTCACTCTGTATACTGTTACTTGCATGTTTTCAGGGCTCAGCTTTTGATACTGGATAACCAATTGGTGTGCTCTTCCCTTGAGAAGACTATTTCACCTATTCTCAGCATTTCTTAGATGTTCTCTGTGTAGGGTTGAGGTCTCCTGGGCTTTCTCCCATGCACTTTCATATTATAGGCATCATTCTTGTTCAGTTTATGTATGGCCCATCATGCTGGTGAGACTTTGTGGGTATAACTTCTAAAATTACTAGGAGACCCAATCTCACAGCAAGCTCTCTTATCCTGTGGTTCTCACAAACTTTCAGCCACCTCTTCCGCAATGTTCCCTGAGTTTTAGGTTGTAGGAGTATTTTGCAGATGAGTATTTTGTAGATTCCATTGGGATTGAGTTCCATGACTCTGCATTTGAATTAGATGTGGTTTGCTGTGCTGGTCTCCATCTGCTGAAAAGGGGAGATTACTTGAGGGATGAAGACTCTACTTATCAGTAGGTTTAAGAACAAATGTTTAGATTGTAGTTATGGATTATACTGGATTAGCAAAGGGTTGGTTATAGGTTCTTGTCTTAATCAGTGTTCTATTGTCGTGATTAGACACCAGAACCAAGGCAACACTTATTTTAAAAAAGCATTTAATTGTGGCTTGCTTACAGTTTCAGAAGTTTAGTCCATTATCATCAGGTTCAGTGACCAAGGAAGCATGCAGACAGACATTCTGCTGTGAAAGCACCTGAGAGTTCTACACCCAGACAAGAGACATTGGGCTTGACATGAGCTTTTGAAACTCTAAAGCCCATCCTCAGTGACACACTTCCTCCAACACTACTTTTTCAAGGTCTATTCATTTGTCACTCTTAAAGATGTAGTTTTTACTAGACTCAAACTTAGAAGTAGAAGCTCTCATAAAGAACATCCTGTGTCTCTTGGCAAACTGTTCCTGACACTTTACTTTTCTTTGGCTTCCTTTATCCTCTTGGTCAAAAGTTTAGGGTATTCTGCAGCCTCCTCCTCGTTTTTCTTAGTATATTGTTTCTTCAGAGCAATATGTTGATGTTTCTGTTGCAGAACATGTAAAGTGACAAGACACTGAATCTTGGGTGCTTTGGTCCCGGGATTCTTACTTTTTATTTTTGTTTAAGGGCTATCTGACAACATACTGACATACACCATCTTCTTTAGAGAGGGTAAAAAGTTTTCAGATTCTACTAGCTCTTTTAGGTCCCAACCAATGAGGCACAGTATATCTGTCAGCCAAGGAATATCATTCTCTCCTTTTTCTGCAATAACCAATTGGAGAACACTCAGATTGTCAAACACAGGCATCCATGAGCAGACTTCCTCGCTCCTGTTCTCCTTGGTCTATAAAAAGAATGTCCCTTTTGAGTTGCATTTCTCTGATGACTAAGGATGCTGAGCATTTCTTCAAGTTTCTCTCAGCCATTAGGGATTCCTCCTTTGTGAATTCTCTGTTGAGCTCTGTTCCCCATTTTTTTATTGGATTATTTGGTTTCTTGGCATTTAATTTCTTGAGTTCTTTGTAAATTATGGATATTAGTCCTCATTCAGCTGTGGGGTTGGTAAGGATCGGTTGCCATTTTGTTAGAATGACAGAGTCTTTTACCTTACAGAAGCTTTTCAGTTTCATGAGATCTCATTTATTGATTGTTGGTCTTAGATCCTGAATAGTTGGTGTTCTGTTCAGGAAGTTGTCGCCTGTGTCTATGAGTTCAAGGATTTTCCCCACTTTCTCTTCTATTAGATTTAGTGTGTCTGGCCTTATGTTAAGGTCTTTGATCCAGTTTGACTTAAGTTTTGTACAAGGTGATAAATATGGGTCTATTTGCATGCTTTTAGATGTTGACATCCAGTTAGACCACCACCATTTGTTGAAGATGCTGTCCTTTTTCCATTGTATAGTTTTCCCTTCTTTGTCAAAAATTAAGTGACCGCAGGTGTGTAGGTTCATTTCTGGGTCTTCAATTAAATTCCATTGATCAACTGATCTGTTTCTATACCAGTATCATGCTATTTTTATTACTATTACTCTGTAGTATAGTTTGAAATCTGGGATGGTAATACCTCTTGATGTGTTTGTGATTCCATCTCACACCTGTCAGAATGGCTAAGATCAAAAGCTCAAATGACGGGGATCCAAGATGGCAGCAGCCCATGCAGACACATTTTAATCTTGGGGAAAACAGATACAAACCCGTGAATGTTATAAGATGTGGAAAAAAAAATCTGAGAGACTCGACCCCCCTGGGTCTCACCCAACTATCCAGGAACCACTAAAAGTCCCTGGGCAGGACACACTCCCTCCCACTCTCAGAAACTCAGGGAAGCCACTGAATCTGGGAATCGGGATCCCCCCACCCACCAGGAGAGACACGCCAGGTAAGTTCCAATCTAATACCCAGCGGGCAGATTCAGACCCCACACATTGATACTTTCCAATCTGCTGGGCCCCCCCAGGTCTCGAACAGACGTTCTGGCTTTCTGGCAAAGGATTCTGGACCCGCGGAAGAGCGCGCAGCTCAGCTGCAGAGTACCCATATGGCTGCAGATTGCAAACCACTGCGGTGTATGGGAACTTAGTCGACCGTGTTGCGTGCCAGCTTCCAGAGCCAGCTTCAGGTGGTGAAGGTGGATTTACCCACCAGAGGACCCAACCCTTGGCAAACTGTGAAGTATTTACTATTAATTAATATTGGACTTTTTAAATTTTTTTTATATTTTTAATAATTTATTTTTTATTTCTTCGAGTTACATCTCAATCACAATCCCCTCCCTACTCCCCCCTCCAGTCCCACCCTTCCACCCTCCTCCCACTCAAGCCCCCATCCTCTTCCCTTTTTTTTTTTTTTTAGTTCAAGTTATTCCTTTTTCCCCCCAACAGCTCTCCCTTTCAGTCCAACAAATGGTTCTTTTTCTTATAACTATAAATACAATACAAAACACGGGGAGCCAGAGCTTAAGTGTATACAGCTCCATCCCCTGGATAAGTGAAGTCTCCACCCTGGAGGCAGGGTGGAAAAACAAATTTACAGGAGTGGAGTCAAGCAATTCAACTGCTACACCAAAACGCCCCCTTTGGATCCAAGCCTAGAAGACAGGAACAGACAGCTAGACTTCCAAATGGACAAAGGCTCCAGAAAAAGCAGGATTCAAGGCAGAATGACTCCAACAAAAGAAAGTGATGCTATTTCAGCCAACCCGGATCACATCACCACAACTGAAACACATGAAAATGATAACAATTCTACATTATGGAAAGTGATAGAGTCCCTTCAAGAACTTAAATTTATGAAGGAATTCAAAGAAGCCACAATTTCACAAACAAAAACTATGGAGAATACAATTAGAGAACTTCAAAACAAGGTGGCTCAAATTGAACACGAAAAAGACAGGGCAATGGAAGACTTCCAGGCAAAGACAAGCAAATTGGAGCAGGAAATGTACAAAATGAATAAAATCATTCAAGCCATGAAAATGGAAATGGAAACAATAAAGAAAACACAGTCAGAATTAAAAGTGGAAATGGAGAGTCAAGGGAAGAGAACAGGAACTATGGATATCAGTACCAAAAGTAGGATTCAAGAGATGGAAGACAGGATCTCAGGCATGGAAGATTCGATGGAAGAAATCAGTACAACATCCAAAGAAAATGAGAAAGCTAAAAAATCTCTCACCCACAACATCCAAGAAATCAAGGACTCAATGAAAAGATGGAACCTAAGAATTACAGGCATAGAGGAAAGAGAAGACTCCTGACTCCATGGTCCAGGAAATATCTTCAACAAAATCATAGAAGAAAACTTCCCAAACCTAACGAAAGAGATGCCAGTAAGAATCCAAGAGGCTTACAGAACACCAAACAGATTAGATCAGAAAAGAAACTCATCTCACCACATAATAATTGAAACTCCAAATGTAGAGAACAAAGAAAGGATATTAAAAGCTGTAAGAGAAAAAGGCCAAGTCACATACAATGACAGAACCATCAGAATTACACCTGACTTCTCCTCAGAAACTTTAAAAGCTAGAAGGGCCTGGACAGATGTCCTACAAGCCCTGAAAGAACATAGATGCCCAGCCAGACTACTATACCCAATAAAACTCTCTATCAACATAGATGGAGAAAACAAGATATTCCATGACAAAATCAAATTCGAACAATATCTACCCACAAACCCAGCTTGACAGAAGATCCTAGAAAGAAAATTCCAACCCAGAGAAGATAACTACACACAAGAAAACAGAGGAAATATAAATCACCACAGCAACTAAACAAAAAGAAGCACAAGACGACCAACTATACCAAAATAATGGGAAATAACAACCCCTGGTCACTAATATCCATCAACATCATTGGACTCAACTAGTCAATAAAAAGACACAGACTTTCAGACTGGATCCGTAAACAAGACCCACCTTTTTGCTTTATACAAGAAACACATCTCACTATTGAAGATAGACACTATCTCAGAGTAAAGGACTGGGAAAAAGATCTTCCAAGCAAATGGACCCAGGAAGCAAGCTGGAGTAGCCATCCTAACATCGAACAAAATAGACTTCCAATTGAAGTTAATAAAAAAAGACAGAGAAGGACACTACATACTTGTTAAGGGAAATATTCATTAGGAGGACATCTCAATATTGAACATCTATGAATCAAATAAAAAGGCACATATATTTGTAAAAGAAACGCTTCTAAAACTCAAATCACACATTGATGTCAACACTTTAGTAGTGGAAGACTTCAACACCCCACTCACAACAATGGACAGATCATCAAGACAGGAGCCAAACAGAGAAATAATGAGTCTAACAGAGATCATGAACCAAATGGACCTAACAGATATCTACAGAAAGTTTCGCCCAAACACAAAAGAATATACCTTATTCTCAGCACCACACAGAACCTTCTCCAAAATCGACCATATAGTTGGACACAAGATAGCCTCAACAGATACAAGAAAATTGAAGTAACCCCTTGTATCTTCTCAGACCACCATGGAATAAAGCTGGACTTCAGCAGCAAAAGAATCAACAGAAAACCTACACACACATGGAAATTGAACAACTCTTTACTAGATGACTACTGAGTCAAGGAAGAAATAAAGAAGGAAATCAAAGACTTCTTAAAATCCAATGAAAATGGAGAGAACGGGCATACAAGGACTGTACCTAGAATTAATAAAGGCAATATACAGCAAGCTAGTGGCCAACATCAAATTAAATGAAGAGGAACTTGAAGCATTTCCTCTAAACTCAGGAAAAGGAAAGGATGTCCACTTTCACCATATCTCTTCAACATAGTACTTGAAGTTCTTGCTAGAGCAATAAGACAACTAAAAGAGATCAAGGGGATAAACATTGGAAACTAAGAAGTCAAATTATCTCTATTTGCAGATGATATGATAGTATACATAAGCAACCCCAAAAATTCCACCAGAGAACTCTTACAGCTGAAAAACACCTTCAGCAAGGTTGCTGGATACAAAATTAATTCAAAAAAATCAGAAGCCCTTCTTTATACAACAAACAAATGGGCTGAGAAAGAAATAAGGGAAACAACCCCCTTCACAATAGCCACAAACAATATAAAATACCTGGGGGTAATTTTAACCAAGCAAGTAAAGGACTTGTACAACAAAAACTTCAAGTCCTTGAAGAAAGAAATTGAAGAGGACATCAGAAGATGGAAAGAGCTCCTATGCTCATGGATAGGTAGGATCAACATAATAAAAATGGCTATCCTTCCAAAAGCAATATATAAATTCAATGCAATTCCTATCAAAATACCAACACAATTCTTTATAGACTTGGAAAGAGCTATTCTCAATTTCACATGGAACAACAAAAAGCCCAGAATAGCTAAATCAATCCTTTACAATAAAAAAAAAAATCTGGAGGTATCACCATCCCAGATTTCAAGCTGTACTACAGAGCAATAGTAGTAAAAACCGCATGGTTTTGGTATAGAAACAGACCAGTAGATCAATGGAATCGAATTGAAGATCCAGAAATACACACCCAAACTTATGGCCACCTAATTTTTGACAAAGAAGCCAAAACAGCACAATGGAAGAAGGACGGCATCTTCAATAAATGGTGCTGGTCCAACTGGATATCTACTTGTAAAAGAATGAAATTAGACCCATACTTATCACCTTGTACAAAACTTAAGTCCAAGTGGATCGAAGACCTTAACATAAGGCCGGTCACACTAAATCTACTAGAAGAAAAAGTGGGAAAACCCCCGAAATCATTGGCACAGGTGACAGCTTCCTGAACAGAACACCTACACCTCAGGACCTGAGATCAACAGTCAATAAATGGGACCTCATGAAACTGGAAAGCTTCTGTAGGGCAAAACACACTGTCATTCGAACAAAACGGCAGCTTACTGACTAGGAGAAAATCTTCACAAACCCCACATCTGACAGAGGGCTAAATCTACGAAGAACTCAAGAAATTAAATGCCAAGAAACCAAATAATCCAATCAAAAATGGGAGACAGAGCTAAATAGAGAATTCACAAAGGAGGAATCCCTAATGGCTGAGAGACACTTGAAGAAACTATTTAGGATAATTAAGAAATGCAAACTAATAGTCATGCAAGCCTGTCATTTTATTAGGTGCTATGACAGTCTACTATAGTTACTTTCTAAGCTAATCAGAAATCAAGTTGCTAAGAGACAAGCAACATTTGCTTATCCTAATATAAGAGATAGATAGGGCCTCTTCAAAAACCTCAAGAGATCTGGAGAATATGGCATTTAAAGATATTCTCTTAACTTTAATTTTTTTTTTTATATCAAGACATGTCAACTCCTGACAGCACCCTCTATTCCACTCCAAGTAGAAGTTGAGCATCAAAGAATCTCCAATGGGAGATGATTAAATTAGTGGCAAGCCTATCTCTTGGCAGGAAAAACCCCTTGCTCCAACTGTAGACAGAATGCTGTCCAAAAAGGACAAAACTTGGAAGCAGGTAAGTCGACAGCCTAGCTTTGCCAAGACAGGGTAGGCAAGTCCTTCATAATTCCTGCTCTACAATCAATGTCTGTCAGAGAAATGTGGCCAAACAACTGAAGATTGATGCTGTAATGTATGGAGAGAAAATGGGAACTCTCCAGGCAGCCACCAGTATGTCATTTCTTAGTTTTGGAAGCTGCAGGCCCTGCACCTCCTATATAATCAGATATATTTATCCTCTCAGGTCTCTGAGGTGGTTGAAGAATAGATAGCTAGAGTCTCATAATTAAATTTTCAGTTGTTTAGGAATCAAGAGAGCGTTCTGGATCTAAGTAGATGTTTTTAAAATTGTGATTCAAGTTAGTATGAAAGCTGAGTTAGATATAGAACTTTAAACTCATGGAGATTGTTAGATAGTAGACTGTTAAAGTCAGGTGACAAATACGTATAGACTGGACATTGGGAATGTATGCTAAGCCATATAACTCTCATAATTGTGGCCTAATTACCTCTGTTGTTTTGTATTGTATTTATTATTATAAGTCCATTTGTTGGACTGAAAGGGAGAGCTGTTGGAGGGAAAAGATATACCTTAAAATTAAAAAAAAAGGGAAGGGCAGAAGAGGATGGGAGGATGTGAATGGAGGGGGAGTAGGGAGGGGATTGCGATTGAGATGTAACTTAAAAAAAAAAAAAGCTCAAATGACAGCACATGCTGGTAAGGTTGTAGAGAAAAGGGAACACATCTCCATTGCTGGTGGGAGTGCAAACTTGTACAACTACTATGGAAATCAGTGTGATGATATCTTAGAAAACTTGGAAGAGCTCTACCTCAAGACCCAGCCATACCACTTCTGGGTATACATCCAAATGATTCCTCACCAAACCACAAGGACATTTCCTCATCTATGTTCATAGCAGCCTTATTTGTAATAGCTAGAAATTGGAAACAACCCAGATGTCCCTCAGCCGACAAATGGATAAAAGAACTGTGGTACATCTACACAATGGAATACCACTCAGCCATCAGAAAAAAATGAAGTCATGCAATTTGTAGCCAAATGGATGGAACTAGAGAAGCTCATCCTGAGTGAGCTAACCCAGACTCATAAAGATGCAATGGCATCTATTCACTTATATTCAGATTTTAGCCATATAGTACAGCATAACTATACTACAACCAATGCATCAAAAGGAACAGGAACATAGACTTTGCTACCTATTAATAAGAACTTTGCCCTAGTGGTGCTGCCATGTAGGCCCCCAGTATTTGAGGAAGCTCTTGGCCATCATATGACTGCTGAACTGGGGTGGGGGACTGATATGTAGCAACACCCCACTCCAGAGGAGTAGGATAGAAGGGAGAGGGGGTAGAAAGTGTGAGAGTGGGACTGGGAGGGGTGGAAAGAAGGCACTGTGATGGAGATGTAACTTGAATAAATAAACATTTTAAAAAATTTTAACAGAATGTCTCATTCAACAGAGGGCAAATTCTGTTATGAGTCAATACACCTTCCTTCATGGGAAAGCCATATTTGTCATTGTTTGACATTCTCACCACATAATCCTTCCACTCTTCACCCAAAGCTTCAGCAGCTACTTCTGTGGCTGTGCACTTCTCAGAGAAAGTACAAAACATTCATTGTCTGCTTCAATGAGTTTCTGACAGCCGGTGGCAGAGAAGAAGATATTCAGCTTCATATTGATGCAGCCAGCAGCCTAGGAGGTGCCATGAAAAAGAGATCCCTCCAATATTTCTTAATCCTTCCAAATAGTGCCAGTCACTTTTGACCAAGCATTCAATTTTTTTAGCCTATGGGGGCTATACTTATCCAAACCAACACATTCCACCCCCTGAACTCCATAGGTTTGAAGCCATATTATAATGTAAAAATCCATCCAATCTATAAAGAATTGTGTTGGTATTTTGATAGGAATTGCACTGTATCTGTATATTGCTTTTGGCATGGTGGCCATTTTTATTATATTGATCCTACCTATCCATGAGCATGGGAGATCTATCCATCTTCTGATGTCCTCTTCAATTTTCTTTCTACAAAGACTTGAAGTTCTTGTCATACAGGTCTTTCACTTGCTTGGTTAGAGTTACCCCAGGTATTTTATATTGTTTGTGATTATTGTGAAGGGTGTTGTTTCCCTGATTTCTTTCTCAGCCCATTTATCTTTTGTATAAGAAAGGCTTCCAATTTTTTTTGAATTAATTTTGTATCCAGCCACCTTGGTGAAGGTGTTTATCAGTTGTAGGAGTTCTCTGGTGGAATTTTTGGGGTCACTTATGTATACTATCGTATCATCTGCAAATAAGGATAATTTGATTTCTTTGTTTCCAATTTGTATCCCCTTGATCTCCTTTAGTTGTCTTATTGCTCTAGCAAGTACTTCTAGTACTATGTTGAAGAGATACGGCGAAAGTGGGCATACTTGCCTTGTCCCTGCATTTAGAGGAAATGCCTTAAGTTTCTCTCCATTTAATTTGATGTTGGCTACTGGCCTGCTGTATATTGCCCTTACTATTTCTAGGCATGGTTCTTTATGCCTGCTTTCACCAGGACTTTCAGCATGAAGAGTTGTTAGATTTTGTCAAATGCTTTTTCAGCATTTAGCAAGATGATCATGTGGTTTTTATAGACCTGGAAAAAACAATTCTCAACCTCATATTGAATAACAAAAAACCAGAATAGTTAAATCAATCTGTACAATAAAAAAGAAAAACATCTGAAGGTATCACCATCCCAGATTTCAAGCTATACAACAGAACAATAGTAATAAAAACAGCATGGTACTGGGATAGAAACAGACCAGTGGATCAGTGGAATTGAATTGAAGACCCAGAAATGAACCTACACAGCTGTGATCACTTAATTTTTGACAAAGAAGCCAAAACCATATAATGGAAAAAGGACAGCATCTTCAATAAATGGGGCTGGTCTAACTGGATGTCAACATGTAAAAGAATGAAATTAGACCCATACTTATCACCTTGCACAAAACTTAAGTCCAAGTGGATCAAAGACTTTAACATATAGCCTGACACATTAAATCTGATAGAAGAGAAAGGGGGGAAAGCCTCGAATTCATTGGCACAGGTGACAACTTCCTGAACAGAACCCCAATAGTTCAGGCTCTAAGACCAACAATCAATAAGTAGGACCTCATGAAACTTAAAAGCTTCTGTAAGGCAAAGGGCACTGTCATTCAAACAAAATGGCAACCTACAGATTGGGAAAAGATCTTTACCAACCCCACTTCTGACAGAGGGCTAATAGCCATAATTTATAAAGAACTCAAGAAATTAAACATCAAGAAATCAAATAATCCAATCAAAAAACTGGGAAACAGAGATCAACAGAAAATTCACAAACGAGGAATCTCTAATGTCAGTGAGACACTTGAAGAAATTCTCAACATCCCTAATCATCAGAGAAATGCAACTCAAGACAACTCTGAGATTCCATCTCACACCTGTCAGAATGGCTAAAATCAAAAACTCAAATGACAGCACTTGGTGGCGAGGGTGTGGAGAAAGGGGAACACACATCCATTGCTGCTGGGAGTGCAAGCTTGTACAACCACTATGGATATCAGTGTGGAGATTTCTTAGAAAACATGGAATAGCTCTACCTCAAGACCCAGCCATACCACTTCTGGGTATACATCCAAATGATTCCTCACCAAACCACAAGGACGTTTCCTCATCTATGTTCATAGCAGCCTTATTTCTAATAGCTAAAAACTGGAAACAACCCAGATGTCCCTCAACTGATAAACAGATTTAAAAAATTGTGGTACATTTTACACAATGGAATACTTCTCAGCTATCAGAAACAAAGAAATCATTCAATTTGCAACCAAATGGAATGAACTAGAAAAGCTCATCCTGAGTGAGCTAATCCAGACTTAGAAAGATGCACATGGCATCTACTCACTTATAATTGAATTTTAGCCATATAATACAGGATAACTATCCTACAACCAACACAACAAAACGATCAGGAACATAGACTTTATTAGCTATTAGTGAGACAATTTGCCCTAGGGATGCTACCATGTTGGACCCCAGTGCAAAAGGAAGCTCTTAGCCCTCATATGACCACTGAACTGAGAAGGGCTGATATGTAGAGACACTCCACACCAGAGGAGTGGAATGAGTGGCAGAGGGAGGAGAGGGTGGGAGAACTGGGAGAGGTAGAAAGAGGGTACTGTGATGGTGATGTAACTTGAAGTAATAAATAAACATTAAAAATATCCATCCAGTCCAACTTCAAAAGTCCCCATAGACTTAAAAAGTCTCAATCAACACTATTTAGAAGTTCAAATTCTCTTCTGAGACTCAAAGTAATCTCTTAACTGTAACCCCCTGGAAAATCAACCCCAAAGAGTAGATCACATACTTCCAACATACAATGGCACAGAACATACATTACCATTTCAAAAGTGTCTGGTGTCAAAGCACTCTTCAAATATCTACCTCCTTTTGACTTTGTTGACTGCAACATACTTCTTTCTCTTGGGTTAGTTCCATACCCAGTCTTCAACTTTCCTTAGCAGATATCCCATTAACTCTGGCATCTTCAACATGTTGAGTTCTCTAGTACAATCCAGGTTTTCCTTCACAGCTTCACACAATAGTCTCTAGATCTCTATACAGGTACACCTCTGACACATATTTGTCCCCAGCAGCTTTCCTAGATACAGAAGGGAAATTCTAAAATCATTACTGCATTCTTGACTCTAAATTCCAGAAAGAACCATGTAGCAGAAGTTGCCAAGTTCTGCTACTTGCTGGGGATGGAACATGGCCCTGGCCAATCAACCACATCTGCATCAGCTTTCTGTTGTTGATGGTTTTCTTCAGTGCTGGAGCTTTTCTTTAATTCCTTTTCACAAGCTGGAAGCTTAGCTGGGAAGTATCTTCCTCTGTGGTCACCATTCCCTCAATAACATTTAGCATCAGGCTTGTCTTTAAACTGTTTATCTGCATAGGAATGACTACTAATAGCCATACAACAGAGTCAATACTAGGTAGTCTTGAAATCTTGTCTGCCAAGGGGATTAATCTAAAACCTCAATTTAGCATACAGGATTTTTTTTTTTTAGACAAGTGATGAAAGAAATCCCATTCTCCACCAAAATATCACAAGAAAGGTCTCTAGGCCACTTACATTCTCCTCTGGAACCTCTTAAGCTGGGCCACCCACAGCACCACTATCTTCCAAGCTCCTACCAAGATGTACCATTAAGCCCCACTTAGAGCATCTAACTACTGCTCTAGTCCAAATTTCCAAAATCTTCTATATTCCTCCAAGGAAAAGCATGGTAATGGTCAGGCTTATCACAGCTATACCTGAGTCCCTGGTACAAAATTCTGTCCTAGTCAACATTCTATGCTGCAAAAAGATATCATGACCAAGGCAACTCTTATTTTTTCTTTAAAAGAGGCATTTAATTGGGGTTGGCTTACAGTTTCAGAGGTTTAATTCATTATCATTGTGGTGGAGAAACAGGGTGACATTCAGGCACTCATGATGCTGAAGAAATAGAATCAGGAAGAGAAAGGAGACACTGGGCCCAGTTTGGGCCTTTGAAACCTCAAACTCCACCTCCAGCAACACACTTCTTCCAATAAGGCCACACCTACCCCAACAAGACCATACCTTCTAATCATTTGAAAAAGTGCCACTCCCTGATGATCAAGCAGTCAAATCCATGAGCCTATGGGGCATTCTTATTCAAACCATCATAGTTCTCCAGTAACCATGACTTCACTGGCACTGAGTCATTGGTTAGGTTTCCAGTCACAGGAGTGGCTGTACTCTTCTTGAGTGGGTCTTAAGCCCAATTAGAGAACTGTTGGTTACAAGATATTCATGCCATTAATGTACGCTTAGGGTTCCCATGTCTTGTTAGTTGTTGTTGTGTTTCATAGGCAACACAGCTGGATGGGGCTGTTGATTGATTGCCTCCTGTGGAAGCTTGCATTGTACCTTCTGATACCATGAAATGTAGCTCTGAGGGAGGAGACATTCAAGGAGACAACCAGCTCAGGAACCTCTAGTCTGATGTGCAAGGTCATGGTGTCTTCAGCAATAAGCACTTACCTTCCACCTCTCCTTGGCATATGCAAAGAGGACTTGACATTCTATTCCAAAGATACTTGCTCAGCCATGATCATTGCTGCTTTTTCACAGCAGCTAGGAAATAAAAACAACATAAATATCCTTAAAATGATAAATAGATAATGAAAATGTGGTATGAGTGTACCATGGAATATTATTCAGCTGTGAATGAAAAAATGAAAAAAGATGAACTTTTCAGGTAAATAGATAGAAACAGAAAATTTTATACTAAGTGAGGTAAACCCAGACCAGAAATAAAAATGGTACATATTCTTATTGGGATATGGCTTTTAAACAAATCAAATCCAGAACAAAGAATGGAATCAAGTATAAAATGTCATTTCATGTTGTTGAAAGGATCAATACATCCTGAGAACACAATCCTAGATGTTTATTTCCATAGTGTCAAAGTGCATGAAGCAAAAAAAAAAAAAAAAAATGGTACTATTAGAAATAGATAGGGATTTGATGTATAACTCAGTGGCAGAGTAGTTGCCTAGAGAGTACAAAACCCTGGGGCTGATGGGGGGTTGAGGGTGGGAGGGTGGGACTAGAGGGGGAATAGGGAGGGGACTACGATTGAGATGTAACTTGAAGAAATAAAAAATAAAGGAAAAATAAATAAATAAAAGAAGAAGTAAAACTCCATACAGAGATAATTGTATTGAGGATTTGAGTAAATATTTAAATGAGAAATATCGATTCCTTATAAATTATTTAAAAAATAAAACAGGAGGGAATGCTCATCAATTTTTCAATGATAAGCACAACATGACATTTTCAGACTGATACAAAACCAGCTAATGTATTAAAAGAAGTAGTAATATACCCTAGACCATTGCAAGCACAGATTAAAAAAAAAATTCTAGCTTTTAATGTATTAAGTCAAAGAATATATAAGAATATCAGGGGTTGGGGATTTAGCTCAGTGGTAGAGCACTTGCCTAGCAAGTGCAAGGCCCTGGGTTCAGTCCTCAGCTCTGGAAAAAAAAAAAAAAAAAAAGAATATCAAAGTTATATCCTGGAAATGTGAAGTTGATTCAATACTTGAAAGTCAACATACATTATTAAAATAACATAGACAAAAAATTTAAAGATCGCCGGGCGGTGGTGGCGCACGCCTTTAATCCCAGCACTTGGGAGGCAGAGGCAGGCGGATCTTTGCGAGTTCGAGGCCAGCCTGGTCTACAAAGCGAGTCCAGGACAGCCAGAGCTGTTAAACAGAGAAACCCTGTCTCGAAAAACAAAACAAAACAAAAAAAATTTAAAGATAGCAATGTCAACAATACAGAAAAAAAAAAACTTTTAACAAAATCTGGCATTTCTTCCTAACCAATATTCTTAGCAAATGAGGAATATAAAACTATTTCCTCAGTATAAAATAGGAAAAACAAATAAAAATATTTTTCAATCTGTTTTCCCAATAAGATTGGAAACAAGAATCTAATCTCACAATTTAACATTTTTCTTATATAACAATAACATATTGTTATTACATGATAATTACACATTGTTATTACATAATAATTATACATAGTTTTTATATAACACTAATGCATTGTTATTACATAATAATTATACATTGTTCTTACATAATAATTATATATTTTTATGTATTAGAGGTTTGCAGGACAATGTGTCAAGAAGAGAAAATAAAATGTACTCAGATTGAAAAGTAAAAATGAAATGTCCTTACTAATAGATGACATGATCATCTTAAAAATTATAGGAAGCCCACATAAAAACTAGAATTAATTAGTTTCAGAAATTGAAAAATGGGTCAGTACATTTAGGAGTCTCTATTTTGTTGAATTTATCAATAGATCATTTTTAAGTGTTCATTATAAACTATACACAGTTTTTATGAATCCCTTGTGTGTTCATGAATGTTTAGGTTGATTCTAGCCTGACTGTATGTATGTGTCTGCCTATTTGTCGGTCCATGCACATATGTGTATTACTGGTGGATAGAAGCCAAAGACTTGTTCATATTATCAAGTGTTCTCCTGCTGAACTCTATTCCCCCTCCTGAATATGTGTGTGTGTGTGTATATATATATTCACCCACATCAATACATAGAACTATATTATAGTATTTAATTTTACATAAACTGAGTCATTCTGTTTGTGGTAGCTTTGAAAATGTGTTTCTCGGGCCTCCTGCATTAATACATCATAATGGCCTGGATGAGTAGTTAGTGCACTATACTGCACTTCCTACTAGCTACTGCCAACCAGTGACTGGTAGGAGTGTTACTAATGCACTCCATTATTCATGACACAGGACTTCTGGAGTAGGTGACTTTGGTTATTGACTTCCAGCAGGAGTTAGAACTGTATTTCGGTCTGTATGTACACACACCCTTGTCCTCCAGAGGAAACAATGCCCTCTCCATAAATATATTGCATCCCTTAAACTGGTATTAATGCCTTCATTTTTCAGTTCCCAAACTACAATGATGTTATCTTCCAATTTACTTTCTTTGCCTAGCTTTTATATTTCTATGATTTTTCATGTGGATATATTTATATCTAGTTCATTAATTTTAATCATTGTGAAGATTCTGTTACATGAGTATCCCAGAATTGATTTATTCTTTTTTCTTTTAATGGGCATTTATGTTGTCTCCTATGTTTTTTTTCACCATTACAAGTGATGCTTCAATGAACATTTTAAAACATAGATCATAGCCTATGCATTACTTTGCCAGTTTTTGTCAATTGTATCGTTTACATCTCCATACAGCCTGCAGGAATGTCAATAATTCTACTCACCGACAATCCTTGAAATCACTAATTGATTTCATTTTGTTAGTCTTGATGGCATTAGATTATTGCAGATTTTGTCATTATACATAAGTTTTACATCTCCAGGCAGCCTACAGGAATGTCCATTGGTCCA
This sequence comes from Lophiomys imhausi, assembly GCA_907164525.1. Classification (NCBI taxonomy): domain Eukaryota; kingdom Metazoa; phylum Chordata; class Mammalia; order Rodentia; family Muridae; genus Lophiomys; species Lophiomys imhausi. The sequence goes on along the minus strand of CAJQZJ010000309.1, from coordinate 11,282,869 downwards.
CTCACTTATAACCCTAAAAAGGACTGATTGTTTTCATTTGATCCTTGGCTTTCACTCTGCCATCTATCCAGTCTTAAGGCACATTTGTCTGTGTACAAGGTTCCTAGCATAGCACAAATTTATCTATGTGTTAATAGCACATCGTTAAAAATAGTAAAACATTACAATAATTATTGAAATCTGAACATCTTGATTTAAACTGAATGTTTTATGTTGGTCTTCATTAAAATGTCTTCATCATCTTGACCCTCTGTTCTGTGTAAACTTTAGAATCAACTTGTAAAAGTTAATGGGAAATCCCCTAGGGAATCTGAATGGAAATAACATGAATTACTAAATTTAATTTCAGAAACTGAGGCTCTTCATGATTTGAGAATTTGAGTCACAATTACATTTATTTGAATCTTTCAATAAATATTCATGTTTTACCAGACTATATGTTTTTATTTTGATATTACTGCAATTTTTTATTTGTGTGTAAGAGTATATGCCATAAATGGGTGTGTTGTATGCATCCATGTGGAAGAAATTGCAAGTGCCAGTATGTGTATATGGAGACAAAGAACACATCGGGTTTCCTGGCCCATCATTCTCTGTCTCCCTATCTACTTGAGACAGAGTCTCTTATTAAACCTAGAGCCAGGCTGGAAGTCAGCCAGCCCCAGCCATCTCTGTCACACCTCTCATCCACATTAACTTAGCATTTTATTTGAACGCTGCTGTCTTGAATTTAGGGCCTTATATTTGAACAACAAATGCTATTACGCTAGATGCTGAAAAAACATTTGACAAAATCCAACATCCCTTCATGCTGAAAGTCCTGGAGAAAATGGACATACAAGGACCATACCTAGAAATAATAAAGGTGATGTACAGCAAGCCAGTAGCCAACATCAAATTAAATGTAGAGAAACTTGAAGCATTTGCTGTAAACTCAGGGACAAGACAAGGATGTCCACTTTCGCCATTATCTCTTCAACATAGTACTTGAAGTTCTTGCTAGAGGAATAAGACAACTAAAGGATATCAAGGGGAAATTAGAAGCAAAGAAGTCAAATTGTCCCCATTTGCAGATGATATGACAGTATACATAAGTGACCCCAAAAATTCCACCAGAGAACTCTTACAGCTGATGAACACCTTCAGCAAGGTGTCTGGATACAAAATTTTTTTTTAAAAAATCAGAAGCCCTTCTTCATAGAACAAATAAATGGGCTGAGAAAAAAGTTAGGGAAACAACACCCTTCACAATAGCCACAATCAATATAAAATACCTGGGGTAACTCTAACCAAGTAAGTGAAAGACCTGTATGACAAGAACTTCAAGTCCTTGAAGAAAGAAATTGAAGAGGACAGCAGAAGATGGAAAGATCTCCCATGCTCATGGATAGGTAGGATCAATATAAAAAAAATGGCCATCCTGCCAAAAGCAATATATAGATTCAATGCAATTCCTATCAAAATACCACCACAATTATTTAAAGACCTGGAAAAAGCAATTCTCAACTTCATATGGAATAGCAAAAAACCGAGAGTAGCTAAATCAACCCTGTACAATAAAAAAAACATCTGGAAGTATCACCATCCCAGATTTCAAGCTGTACTACAGAGCAACAGCAATAAAAACAGCATGGTACTGGTATAAAAACAGACCAGTGGATCAATAGAATCAAATTGAAGACCCAGAAATGGATCCACACACCTATGGTCACTTAATTTTTGACAAATAACCCAAAAGCATACAATGGAAAAAGGACAGCATCTTCAACAAATGGTGCTGGTCCAACTGGATATCCACTTGTAAAAGAATGCAATTAGACCCATACTTATCACCTTGCACAAAACTTAGGTCCAAGTGGATCAAAGACCTTAACATAAGGCCTGATACACTAAATCTATTAGAAGAGAAAGTGGGGAAAACCCTCAAACTCATTGGCACAGGTGACAACTTCCTGAACAGAACACCAACAGCTCAGGATCTAATACCAACAATCAATAAAGGGGCCTCATGAAACTGAAAAGCTTCTGTAAGGCAAAAGACACTGTCATTCAGACAAAATGACAACCTACAGATTGGAAAAAATCTTCACCAACCCCACAATCTGACAGAGGGCTAATATCCACAATTTACAAAGAACTCAAGAAATTAAATGCCAAGAAACCAAATAATCCAATAAAAAAAAATGGGGAACAGAGCTAAACAGAGAATTCACAAAGGAGGAATCCCTAGTGGCTGAGAGACATTTAAAGAAATGCTCTGCATCATTAATCATCAGATAAATGCAACTCAAGAAGACTCTGAGATTCCATCTCACACCTGTCAGAATGGCTAAGATCAAAAGTTCAAATGACAGCACATGGTATGGAGGTTGTGGAGAAAGGGGAATTCTCCTCCATTGCTGGTGGGAGTGCAGGCTTGTGCAACCACTATGGAGGTCTGTCTGGTGATATCTTAGAAAACTTGGAATAGCTCTGTCTCAAGACCCAGCCATACCACTTCTAGGTATACATCCAAATGATTCCTCACCAAATCACAAGGAAGTTTCCTCATTTATGTTCATGGCAGCCTTATTTGTAATAGCTAGAAACTGGAAACAACCCAGATGTCCCTCAACCAAAGAATGGATTAAAAAACTGTGGTACATCTACACAATAGAATACTACTCAGCTATCAGAAACAATGGAATCCTGCAATTTGCAGCCAAATGGATGGAACTAGAGAAGCTCATCCTGAGTGAGCTAACCCAGACTCAGAAGGATGCACATGGCATCTATTCACTTATAATCGGATTTTAGCCATATAGTACAGGATAACTATACTACAACCAACACACCAAAGGGAACATGGACATAGACTTTTTTTCCCATCAATGAGATACATTGCCCTAGTGTTGCTGCCTTGTAGGCCACCAGTGTATGAGCAGGCTCTTGGCCCTCATATGACCACTGAACTGGGGTGGGGGACTGTTATGTAGGGACACTCCACTCCAGAGGAGTAGGAGGGAAGTCATAGGGGGTAGAGGGTGGGAGGGAGGAACTGGGAGGGGTGGAAAGGGGACACTGTGATGGAAATGTAACCCAAAGTAATAAATAAATATTTTTAAAAAGCAAATGCTAGTATTCACCAAGATATCTCCCAATCCCTTCCAATACTATGACTAAATTGCATTTATTAATTGGGAATGATATAAATATTTTTTTAAGTTGGAACTTAATTCTTTTATTGCATCTGTAGTTTTTCATGGATTTTATATGCAAACAATAGTAAAATCTGAAAAGTAATGAGAGTTTTGGTTTTTATCCTCTTCTGTTTTTATGCCTTTACTCTTTTTATTTCTCCATGTGTTTTTTCTTACAAAGGAAAGAACTTTCTTATAAAATATAACAATTAAAGTGAATGTGCCTTCTTTGTCTAATTCTGAGTAGATCTAGTATATTTATACTAAGCAATGTAATTGTTCTCAATTTCTTTATGTACTTTTCTTGTTTAGGAAATTACTGTTTCTAGTTTGCTAAGAGTGTAGATTCATTGTTTGACTAGTTTTATGATTTCTGATATATTTTTCTTCATCCACCTATTAATGTTCTAGTTTAATCTTTGTTGCTATGATAAAAAAAAACACTCTGATGAAAAGCAACATAATGGAGAAAAGAGTTTATTTGCAATTCCAGGTTCATTGTTGAATGTAAATCAACATAGGACCTCAAGTAGTTAATCACATCACACCCAGTCAAAGGGAAGAGAATTAAATGTATTCAGGCTGCCTGCTTTCTTCCTAGCTAGCGTCCTTTATTAAGGAGTGGTGCTGCCGCCCACAATGTACTCAGTCAAATAACAATCAGATAATCTCCCATAGATATGTCTTCAAGCAACCTGATCTAAATTTCTCTATTGAGACCCAAAATTACCAACGAGGTAACTCTACATTGTGGCAAGTTGACATTTAACACTAACCTGCACAATCCACCCCTTGTCAACTTGACATACAAATGCATCCTTTATGCCATAACTTTTCATCCCTTGCCCCCAAAACGTGATATTAATATCATAATGTAAAATGGAGTAAATCTTTAAAAAGCTCCGTGGACTTTAAATGTTCCAAACCTTTGCAAATCCAAAGTCTCTTAATTGTAGGATCCAATTAAAAAAAAATACAAAAACAAAACAAATAAAATTATTTCAAAAGTGCAGAACTGAGCACAAAAATCAATAGATCAAAGAAAGCCACAAACCCAGCAATATAAATCAAAATCCTACCATTCCAATGTTTGAGATCTGGGACTCATGCATTATCTATCTAGTCTTGTAGGCCACAAATGGATTAGGCAACCCCTCTTTTTCAGCTTTGCCATCACCTCCACACATATCTTCTCTCTTATGTTTAGCCCTACCCCACTATACCTGGTGGAGAATATCACAATTCTAGCATCTTCTGTATCTTGGGACTTTCATTGCAACTGAAGCAGCATCTTTACCAGCGGACTCTCTTTGTCTCCATAGTACCTGGCCTCAGGCACATTCCAAACTCCTTCAGTCTTGCATTCTTTATGGCTTCAAAATTATTTTAAGGTTGTGCCAGTCTAACATTTAAAACTAACCAGCATGAGTAAAAACTTACATTTATAAATTCTTTAATATACTTTTGTATTTTAAAGTTCATAGTTTAATATAGTTAAACTATGATAAACTTAGAGAGTTCATAGAATTTTTTTTCTTAAATATTCCTGGATACAGTGATGTTTTTAAGGATTACTTAATCCAAATTTATTAATGGGATTTGTCTCTGATTTTTCATTTTTATGTTTACATATCATGAATAGACTTAATTCATTAAAGAAATTTAAAATATTCTCTTTTTCTCTTCTATAAAATAATTTTCATAAACTTAGTATTTGCTGGTATTGAAGCCTTAATAAGCCTCACCTGTAAAATCCCATCTTGCTTTTTAGATAGATTGTAACAGTTCATTTTGTTTCTTTAATGCCCTATATACTTTCCTTTTTCTTCTTGAGTATTGCAAATACAACACTTTCTAGAAATTTGTTAATTTCCCCATAATCAAATTGGTTGTTCTAGAATTCTTAATAGATATAATTTTGAGATGTTTACATTTTAACTGTAGCATGTACAATGTTTAATATTTTAATATATTACATGAACCTTCCTCCTTGTATTCTTCATCAGTCTTTCCATTTTTTGTCTCTTTTACTTTTTCCAAAGACTTTTTTTTCAGCCCTGATTTTTCTCTGCTTTTATTGCTTCATATTTCATTAACACCTGTTACTAAATTAACTATACCTTTTCAAAGTCTGATAATTTATCTTTTCTTTTTCTAACTCTAGCAAATTTTGTAGATGAACTTTTTTTCTTTGCTCATATAATCATTGAAAACTACTAAATTGATAAAATTGTCTGATGTATGTGATTTGTATTCATAATAAAATTTTAACTATGTATATTTGTATTTTTATCCCATGATTCATGAATTAGTTATAATAATTTTAATTGTTAAATAATTAATATTTAATTTTAGATTTTAATTTAAATCTGTTTATATTAAAGATGTTACTAGATTACCCTTTTAATCTAATAATTATTTTATAACAATTACTAGAACTATGTTATACATTCACTGCATACTAATTAATATGCCGCTGAATAACATAGATGTCCATTTTAATTCAAAATGGCAAAGATCATTAAGTGTAATTTCATGTCACTTATGATGACGGTCTTTATATTTTAATCTATTTTGTATATCTTATTTTCTATGATTTTTATTGAGATCATTTTACCTTCTTTTCATCTTAGATTTTTGTTGTTGTTGTTGTTGTTGTTGTTGTTGTTTTCAAGACAAAGTTTCTCTGTGTATCCCTGACTGTCCTGGACTCACTCTGTAGAACACACTGGCCTCGACCTCACAGAAATCTGCCTATCTCTGCCTCCCAAGTGCTGAGATTAAAGACGTGCACCACCACACCTGGCACATCTCTCTTTTTTTTTTTTTTTTTTTAAGCACAGCCTAGGAAGTTTATTAAACTTTGACTTTCTTTCTTATTTATTTATTTTTATTTAAAAAGGTTTTTTGAGACATACAGTCTCACTGTGTTTCTCTGGATGTCATAGAACTCACTCTGTAGATCAGGCTGTCATTGAACTCACAGAGATCCTCTTCCCTCTGCCTCCCAGGTGCTGGGATTAAAGGTGTACGTCACCATGCCCAGCTCCACCTTTGATTTTTTTCTCAGTGTGTAGACTGCTGAAAGTATTGTACAGGCAGGTAACTTCTAGATATACTCTAACAGTAAATGGTATGGTAACTGAGAGGATGCTCCTGTGAAATGGGGTGGGAGCTTTACATATGCAAGATGAGCAACTTCTAGAGACCTTCACTGCCAGCAGTTGACAACAATATGCTGTGCACTTAAATGTGTGTTAAGAGGGTAAATCACATGCCGAGTATTCTTAGAACAAAAAAAGAAGTCTTTGTGATGAGAATTCCATTGACATATACACACGTTCAAAGTCACCAAGCTAATTACACAAAATAAATAATACAGTTCTTATTTAACAGGCATGGCATTACACCCAATAAAGCTGAGGTTTCATATAAAATGAAGATTATGTTATTTTAATTTTTAAAATAATGAGAATTTTAGAAATACTTAACACTGTACATAACCCTTCTTTCTATAGACTTAGATAGCCTACGGATGTATTTCCTCTCTTGGGGGTCATTCTTTTAGATGTATGAATCAAATCCTATCTGGAAATGTTTTTATTTATAATCATATTTCTTTTTTAGCATTGAGTATAATCAGAACTTGTACAATGATTTTTATAGGCCAGAATATAAAAATGTCTTGTCTCCATTAACCCTACTTTAGGAGGGAGAGCTTACACATGCTATTAGGAATAAAGTTGGGATATGAAGCCACATCTGTCTGCTTCAAATCCCAATTTACTCCTAGATATTCCTGATTTTCTTTTTCTGAGAAGTAAGTGTGTACAGAGTGATTCCTGTTATGACCTTCTCTCAGTGTGTATATTGCTGAAAGTATTGCACAGGCAGAGAGGAGAAAAGAACAATTATAATATTAGTGGAGTATTAGTTATTTGAACCCTATATAGAGACTAAGACTATTGGAAGCTGACAGTAAGCTAAAAGTTAAGACTGACACAGAAGAGTCTAGATCGAGGTGTTATTTTTCATGTGGCTCTCATTTGTAAATTCCCAGATGGATTTGAACCCTTTTAGCCCACTTGTTTTGTGTGACACATGTTGACCTGCATATGTTCCATTGTATTTTATTTCATTTTTCCTTGGCTGTGAAATTTAAATAAGCCTATACTTCATTGTCTAAACACATGGGAATGTAAGGTAGAAGATATCTTCAAAACCTCTAGTTTATTGTTTTATTTAAATTAGGTGCAGCAACCACTCCCAGCCATCATTTCCATGACTCTCTATCAAATCTACCTACTTGCTCCATTCTACAGGAAACTCTTGCTTCTTCAGTCTAAGATGTGCAAGGTCTGTATTCTCACTAACAGAGCTTGGGGACATTAGCACCAACTCTTTCGTGTGCATGGTTGTAACTTTGCTGAATATGTGCTTCTGATACCACTACCACAACCAGTCAACAACTTTTTAAAAAGATATACAGACTAAGTTTTTCCTGCTATCCTTTGCCATTAAAAACTGTAAAATGGCTCAGTAAGCTCACAAAAAAAACCCTTAAAATTAAATAAATAAATAATAAATAAATAAAATCAGGAAACAGAAGATGCAAGTGTCATTTAGCTCAGGAAAAAATCCACAAAGAGGAAATTATAAACATGAAAGAACACAGCAAAGTCAGAAAGAAGAAAACTCAAGTTGTTTGGATGGCTTTTCCTCTTTTCTGAAAGAAATCATATTTGAAAATACATAGGCATTACAGAAATCATCTCAAAATGAGGAGTCCTGAACTCCAAGGATCCTTATTTAAGTTTAGATGCACGATTTGAAGTGATCAAGCTTGAACTGAAGGCTCAATTTCCCAGTTCTTATGATCATGAAGAAAAGGATTTAAAATTCTGGCAGATGGCCAACCTCCAATTTCAAAGACAGCAAATAGCTTTGATGCTATTCTGTTCTGCACATTATTAATCAATTTTTTCCAAAACCACTTGTAGAAGGTTGAGTGTGTTAAATGAAACAAATTAGGTAAAATATTTACCTTGAAATTTATTGTGCTCGCATACACACAGCTTGACTAGGGGCCCTGTATCACATCATTTTCAGTGTTATTTGGCAATAAAAAATATGAACAGAAAACACAGAACAAGGATTTATATATCAACATTACTATATCCATGACCTCTTTATAAGATTTTTCTCCTCTAAGGCATCCATGTTATTGGGAAATATAATATAAAATAAACTCTGTGGTCAACCAGAAAGCCTCTCCACAAAGTAAGGCAAAGAAAAAAGTTTTATTATTGAATAACTTAAACAAGAATGTAATTCTTATCATAGGCCACCCTTCAAGAGACCTCAAAAACAGAAAGAAATCTCAACCTTTTATGCAGTTGAGTAGACACAATCCATTCAACACTTGTTCTCAAGATAATGCCTAGCTCTCGTTTAGGAGGACTCGAAACATTGTTTCTCAGGTGCCACTCAACTTCACTTCATGCACTTGGGAGGGGGCCTTGTTCACTAGCAACTGGCTTTATGCTAAGGAAATATGAACTTCTTGTGGGTTTCTAAAAGGTAGTTTGAAAACTTGAAGTAAAGCACATGCTCAAGTTAAGTTTCTATATTTTCACAGAAACTGGGCTATAAGAGTGTTATGTTCCTTGTTCCTTTATTGCATTTCAAAGAGATCGGATTGTAAAGCTAACAAGAGGCTTAAGTTGTTTTTTTTTTTTTTTGGTTTGGTTTTTTTTTTTAATTTACATGTTTCAAAGAAATGGAAAAAGAACTCACCATTACAGATTTTCTGAAGTAATTACTTTAAGGAAAGACTGGTGGAGCATAAGTCTCCTTCACCTCCTTTCAAGAGGAAGAAGTTTACATTTGCATGTGTTCTCATAAGGTATGAATGCAGTATTGATACTTGAGCAACCTGAGGGAGAGCACCAGGTAAGCTCTCAATGAGAGGAATGTGTGTGGAGCAATCATCAAGTCAAGGTTCTTAGCTCCTGTCTGAGGTTCTGGAGATCTTGGTTCCTCTTACTGAAACACAGTATATTGATCCCAAATTCAGAGTCCATCTGGAAGAATTGTATAAATGCAATACTTACATGATAAGAGTGCTTCAGCCAGTTTGTTCAAAGTGATAGTATGTCATCAGACAGCAGCGGTTGCTACAGATGCTCCCAAAGATGCATCTGAATCACTAAAGTGTAGATTTTGTACACACAGTGACATATCTGTCAGTCTACTGTGTGTAGCTCACACTCCTGATGGACTATTTAATGCCAAACACTCTTTTTATTAGTAAAACATGCAGTTTTGTGCTTATTATAATGGGAATAAGAGGCTTGCTGATAAGAAATTTTATCTACATGTATGCACTAGTGTAAGGAGGGGCATCTGGAACTGATTATATTCATATTTTGAAATTTAAAAGGCACAGTAGGGCCTGAGAAAGTAGGATAAACTCAGCCTAGGGAGGGATTGAAGAGAACCAAGCCTGCATTTGCGTCTACACTTAAACATAGATTATATACTTCTTTCTCACATTCATTCAAAGCATATGCACATGTGTTCCTGGGGAATTGATCTCTATTTTCTAAAGGGGAACTTAAAAAATAACCTTACTTTTTTGACAGGCTGATGAAGAAACAAATGAATTCAAAGATACAGAAAAGTTTTGAGAAAAATGCAAGTATGGTAGAATGTAAGTCTTCCCCCTTTCTGGAACAATCCATTGTGAACAAAGGCTAAAGCCTATAGACTTTCACAGCTGAGACCTAGCAGGAATGGAGCAGAGGGAATAATTAGGTGATGCACAGTGTCTGTGAATACAATGCATCAGATCTATTAAGGAGAGAAAAGTGTTGAGGAAACATTCTTACATAATGACTTTGATTCAACTTTGAAAGATGCTTTGCTCCAAGTAGAAAGAAAATAGAAATAAAAGGAGTTCCCCACCCGTGAATTTGGGAAGTTTTAGACGAAGGAAAGGGAAGAGAAATTATATAATTATAATCCTAAACACTAAAGGAAAATTAAAAGCCTATATTTTTTCATTGCATTATTTCCATAGGCCTACTAGAGCAATCCCTTTGGCCTACATCCGTAAGACAGCATTTTACTGTGAATTGAAGTCATTTACTATAAAACAGGGAGGCATGGCTTCAAATGGGGGAGAAAGGTAAATTTTAGATCTTTGCAAGCTGACACAAAGGATAACCTTACCTCGCATTTAATTAAACTTCTAAACACATACTTAAATACTCAGATCAGCAATTATCACTCCTTTGTATTGAATTATCAGATGTTCTATTTTCCTAGCTGTCCTCCCCAACTAAACTTTGATATAGAATGAAGATTTTAAGTAGTCTGCAGTCTTATCTTTTCATGTTTTCCTTTTAAACAGCATTATCCTCTTCACCACCCGGTGATTTACTGAGCTCCTGAGCCTACCTTGTGTTAAATGTTCAACCTTCTGGGAAAAAAAAAAGACAGAGTATTCTTAAAATGTGAGGCCATAGTATAGAGTGATGTGGTAGAGTGGGTGGACAGGTAGCTGGAGAAGTTCCATGGTAACAAAGAAATAAAACTTAATTTGGGCAAAACAGGAAAGAGCAACAATCAAGCCTGCTCCCTGATCCGCAGATCTGATGTTCAAATTCTCAGGGGCTGTTTGCTCCATTCTATTAGTTTTCTCATTTCTCCCAAGCATGCCAAACACCTTCACAGTCACTTTACATTTCTATCAGCACCTCCATCCTGCATATGGGCAATGAGAAGCTCAGAAAATAGCTTTCTCAAGATTATACAGTTGTTAAGAACATAAGCCTGGGTTAAACCCCAAAGGAGAAGACTACTTCACTCCACCATACTGACCACTACACTAAGAAAATGATGAAAAGTCAAACATTACCTTAAACGATGGAAGATACCTCAGTATCAGCTTTGTTATAAAAAAGATAACAGTTCTGAAGACCATCTACTAAGCCATCAAGATTGGAAACATCATCTGCATTGATCAGTGTGCATGTTTCATTCCTCCTTTGCTAGGTCTTTTATTCAGAATATAGACATAGATACAAACAAAGACAAAATTTTGATAGAGCTGTAGGTATAGATATGCACAGGTATAGTATAGATGAATATAGTAAAACAGAGACATAAGTATGGGTGTAGACATGTGCATAGGGTTATATATAAATGTTACAGACAGATAAAGGACCACCCAGTGGCATAGATCTTTGTATATTGATACAAATTTAAAGGTAACGCTTCCTAATGGTATCATACCTAGAGATACTTAAAAATAAAATGTGAAGCTCTGACCTCTTGATACCAACCGTCTAAAACGGTCTAGGATAGTTAAGTAAAACAAACTCCTAGTCATGCAAACAAGTCTCTTTGTTAGCTACTATGACAGTCTATCACAGATATTCTGTAAACTACCCAGTAATCAAGTTGCTAAGAGACAAGCAACATTTGCTTATCTAAATACAAGAGATGGATAGGGCATCTTCAAAAACCCCAAGAGATCTGCAGAATATGGCATTCAAAGATGTTATCTTAAATCAAGATTTTTTTTTGATATCGAGACATATCAGCGCCTGACAGCACCCCCTATTCTACTCCAAGTAGAAGATAAGCATCGAAGAACCTCCACTGTAAGATGGTTGAATTAGTGGCAAGCCTATCTCTTGGCATGAAAAAACCGCTTACACCAACTTCAGACAGACTGCTGTCCAAAAAGGACAAAACTTGGTAGCAGGGAAGTCGACAGCCTAACTCTGCCAAGACAGGGTAGGTAAGTCCTTCATAATCCCTGCTCTACAACAAATGTCTGTCAGAGAAACAGGACCCAAAGGCTGAAGACTGATGCAGGAATGTATGGAGAGAAAATGGGAACTGTCCAGGCAGTCATTGGTATGTCCTTTCTTAGTTTTGGAAGCTGCAGGCCCTGCACTTCCTATATAAGCAAATATATTTATCCCTCTCAGGTCTCTGAGGTGGTTGAAGAATAGACAGCTAGAGTCTCATAGTTAAATTTTGAGTTGTTTAGGAATCAAGAGGGTGTTATAGATCTAAGAAGATACTCTTAAAAGTGTGTTGCAAGTTAGTATGAATGTTGAGTCACATATAGACCTTTAAACTCAAGGAGATGATTAGATAGTAGAATGTTAAAGTCAGGGGCCAAATATGTATAAACTGGACATTGGGAAGGTATACTGGGCCATTTAACTCTCATAAATGTGGCATATTTATATCTCTTGTTTTGTACAATACTTACTGTAATAAGAGAAGGAACCATCTGTTGGACTGAAAGGGGAAACTTCTGGGGTGAAGAGGGTGGAAGGGCGGGATAGGAAGGGGGAATAGGGAGGGGTTTGTTACTGAGATGTAACTTGAAGAAAAAAAATAAACTATTTAAAAAAAAAGGACCACCCAGTGTATAAGAGAATATCAAACTTTACCTCTCATTTTTTTTTCTGTTTTAAGAGAATTTAATAATTCTTCTTTGCTCTCATGGAAACAGCTAATCTGACATGACAGCCATCAGTGTTTCAGAAAGGAGCAATGATGAGGAACAAACAGCCCTTTTACACAAAACAGAGGGTGTGCTGTGATTCCTGTCCCTATGAACCCAAATTGTGTACCTTTTTTTTTTTTACCTGACTGATTCCAAGCAATGAACATATCAGAACCGTTATGATTAGAATTGTTTTGCACAGTCAGCTGCTGGGACTTCACAGCCTCCAATCGCTCTCCTTTTGACTGTACATTAAAATGGCTTCAAATTGTTTTAATGTTCAGTTGTCATTGTGACCTTTGAAACCAACTCATTTCCTTTGTAAAAATGAAGGTCAGAGGCATCTGGAATAGACAAAGCTGTAGCTGTGTGTGGCCTCAGAATGTAGATATTATTTGATGCGACTCCTGGCAGTTTTGATTCTCTAAGTGAGGGAGAGATTTTAGATCAGAGATAAAGCAACATCAACATAGAATCCTCTTCTCTGAAGGGGTGGGTCTGTGGCAAGGGAAATGGAGGGAGGGGTTGGGGGAAGAGGAGGGAGATGAAATTGCGGTAGGGATGTAATATATAAGAGAAGAACTCAAAAAGAAAAAAGAAAAAAAATCCTCCTTTCCTCCAAATAAGTTCTCTTCTACAGTCCACTCGTTCATGTGTATACAAAGAATCACACATTTCCAAGCTCTTTCTCTCATGCCAGGTTGGGACACATAATTAAGAATGCAATTGTTTAGGTGATAAGAAGAGCAAGTTGTGATGTGACACACGCCCCGGGTTTGAAAGAAAACAATCCATAAGAAAATAGACTCTAACGGTAGTTTTGGTTATTGGTGGTTGTAGTGTTTAAATCACTCCTGTCTCTTTCTATGACCCACCAGAAGAGGAAAGCCCACATACCTGGAAAGAAGTTGTTCTTTTGATCAGGTTACGTCAGAACAAAAAGCAATTAGGGCTAATTAATAAGGATCATATATTTTTAAAATTTAAATGTTCTTCATTTGTAATTATATTTTAATTGTTGAGAGTTTATTTTCTTTTTTAAAAATGTTCATTTATTACTTCAGGTTACATCTCCATCACAGTGCCCTCTTTCCACCCCTTCCAGTCTTGCTTTCCCACCCTCTACCCCCTATCCCTTCCATCCCACTCCCCTGGAGTGGAGTATCCCTACATATCAGTCCCCTGCCCCACATTCTGGTTACTCTCACCACTCCCCCATTTCCTGTCTCACTCCCACACCTGTCAATTCCCTCTCCTCCAGATAAGTCCCCTTCACACATTCACAACCTTTTAATTTCCCTGATGACACTCTGAATTTAACCAGGGCCATCTGTGTGACCACAGGTTTGAAAGTGTCCACTGAAGCACTCCTTCTCCTTGAGTACAGGATTGAAGATGATGACAGTTCATCCATCAGAATCTTCCAGTAGCCAATAACTCAGCAGAGAGGAATAGGGCTCATGAGCCCCTCTCTGATCCATGATTGACTGAAGGTGGCACTTTGCAGCCCTTCTCTCTATTATTCTGCTTCTAGCATTCTGTCTGTCTTCTCTTCTGCAACTTTCAATAGCTACACTGAACCTGAGAAATTCTGTGACGGTTCATTTTCATTATCAACTATTATGTTAATAAATACTTATGGGATTAGTGAAGCAAACTCTGAATCTATCTGTGGAAAGTGATTTTTGAGACCCTTAGATCATGAAGATTCTCAGTGGATTAATCCTCTGACAGCTACATCATATGAAGACATTATGAAAAAATTAACAGGTGGAGCTCAATTGAAGGAAGTAGGACACTGTGTGTGTCTTTGGTACTATACCTTCCCCCATCCTTTCTTCTGCCTCTATTCTCTTTGTATCTAGTGTCTCTGGTATGAGGTGGACTGACTCACCAGGATCTCCCTTCCCATGGTGGCCTGAACCATCTGAAAGTGTCAATGAAATAAATCCTTTCTTTATTCATTTATTTGAGAGGAATGTTGTCAAAGATGCAAAGCATGATTAACGCATACCCATTGTGAAATATGTCATTGTATCAATGAGATTTTCATTAATCATGTGATGATGTTGAACAAAGACAAAGAAAAAAACTTCAGATTCAAAATGATGAGTGCCATTTGACTGCAAGTAGGACAAGGCATTGCTCCTAGCAATACAGTGGATGAGGATTTTGGCAGATCTCAGTACTTCAATGGAAAACCATGGTTTTGGTTATAAAGTACTATAGAGAGCCTTCTATTCATTTTGCAATTAACTAATAGTCGAGTAATTAATGAATTGTCTATTCTATAATGTGATATTCTGAAAATGTTTTTCAACAAGTATAAGAGTCTACTTTAGAGTGAGGTCAGGCTTAGTCTCTTCTGCACACAGATGTGACTACTTCCAGTGACACCTAGTCACTCTCTCTTAACAAAGTCTAAACCTGTGTATCCAGGGCTCAAGGAAAGGCACAGAGGGTAAGAGCCCTTGCTCTGTCATGAAGACTGAGTCTGAATAGCATCCACAGGGAAGAGGGGAGTGATGGCTCAAACACACAGAACTCCAAAAGGTTCTTGGCCTCTACAGGCACCCACATGTTCATGTATGCACACACACACACACACACACACACACACACACACACACATACACACACAAATAATAATAATAATAAACCTTTAAATTCAGATTTATTTTGTGCCATTCAAATCTTTGGAACTATTAGTGCTACCTCTAAGCAGCAGCGCCTTCTCCTAGAAACTAGAGAAAAGAATAGTAAATGTGTAAACCAAAATAGCACAAAGACTCAGCATCTATTCTTAAGAAAGGTACAAGGAAGGCAGCCAGTAAGCAGATTTACAATGAGACACAGAATCCTACTGTCCAGACTGAATAGACAGGGTCATCACTTCATCCCTAAGCTGAGGCCTCCATGTGTCTAGTTGGTATACAACGTATCCTCTATCTCAAATTTGGCAGAATACTGATGACTGGGATGCAGGAGAAGCTCAGTTTATATTCACTGCATGAAGTAAAAATAGCTTATATTATCTTCCTGACCTCAATTTTCCCATCTTAAAAATGTGGTATAGCTAAGTGTTTTATAAGTTTCATAACATCTGACTTAACAATTATCTTCAATTGTTTTTTTAAAACATTTATGCTGAATCCCAATTTAAAAGACAGAAAACACAGAAGATGGCAAGAAATAGACTGAGAACTCATACTCTCAGACGCTCTGTGCTCTCAAGTGGCATAGCCATTTACACTGATTCCAGGGAGTCTAAAGGCCCTTAATCTCAGGCTCATATTTCCTGCTTGATGACCTCCTGCCTCAGAGAATGTCCCCTTCCCTTTTACAGGAAAGGCAGACTTTGGCTTGGGGCATAGGAATAAAAAATATCTCTTTACCATTGTGCCACAACCTTCTTCCCACCTACAGAATGAGCCTGAAAAACAAGAGCCTTGTTTATCCACCATTTGTCATGTTCTAACCCTCTACAAGGCTCCGAAGCCATCAGTAGGGTCCCTGTGTATATAATTGCTCAAAGATGATTTAGTACCTGAGATAGTGTTAACGGGTGCAATCAAATTTTCATTTCAGATGAAGTTTCAAAACCACCAGAGGCTAATGTCAAAGAATAAAATTACCTCATTAAGTAAAGGTCAAAGCAGAGAACTTGGGGCTAAAACACCTCTGAGGGTACAGGTAGACAGTGAGTGACTAGTAGATGGGAGGGGAGAAATAAGCCCTTATGTGGTTTGAAGAGTGGAGTCTGTGGTCTAGAAATATATCCAGAATGGAATTCTAATGCTTCACAGGATTCTTATTGTTTGTCTTAATAGTCACTAATAACAGCTAACACATATTTTGCCTACTTGATAAGTTCCATGCACAGCTTTGAGTGTCTAATTCCATTTCCAAGTAGAAGCCACTCAACAATTCTGTGGGCTGGATGTATTTTTTTTCTAGATCTGTATTGTATGAGAAAAATAAAGTTTAGCAGGCTAAGAAACAAAGAGTCCCACAACTAAGAAGTAGTAAAGCCAGGATTCAGACTCAGGCCTGTTGGCACAGAAGCTTATTCATGCAAGCGCTCCATTCTGACTCTCACTAAAGTCTAATTTGAGCAGTATAGATGCCTCTAGGATGCTAGTGTCTCTTCCTGACACTAAAGTCCCGACAATCAGGAAAACTCTCCCACTGACCCTCACATCACCATCAATACAACTTATTCCTGCTCCTATTCTTCTGCCCAAGTCTGGTACAACAACTTCTTTAAAAGGTTGAGATCCTACAGAAATGAGTAGTCAATGATGTCACTGTGCAAGCTTTGATGACCTGAAGTTCAATCCCTAGAACCCACATGCAAACACTGGAGGTTGTGGAAGAATCTTGCAATTCCTGCTCTGGGGATATTGAAGATAATTGAATCCTTGGGACTTGCTGACCAAGAAAGTCCTATTTTGCAAACCCCAGACCAGTGAAAAGTCCTATTTCAGAAAACTAGGCAGATGGTAACTGAGGAAAGAGATAAAATTTCCTTCTAATTTCCTAGTACAGACAAGTATATCTACACCCAAAGGAACAAACACACACACACACACACACACACACACACCAAGAGAGAGAGAGAGAGAGAGAGAGAGAGGTAATCATGTCCTATGGATTTTCATTGGTGTCTCATTTGCTTAGTTTTGTCAAGCATATAACAATCAAATACACATCCACCTGAACTCACCTGTAATACTGATTAAAATGCTGTGAGTGGTGTGCTGATGGTGTGAGATAGTGAAATCAACCTAATATAAAGATAGCACAGTTGAGGATAGAGAAAAGATTACCAAACTCCCACCTCTGTCATACAGCACTGAGTAGCTTTGGAAAACTGCCTAAGTGTTTTTAAATTCAGCCTTCTTATCTTAATAGAAGTTCGATTCTAGCAGTCTGTGTACATTAGGATAGTCAAATGAGATTAAGTGAGCCCATTTCTAATGCATGGTGAATATCAATATGCAAGTCTGCCATTCTTAAGGTTAGTGGTACATTGACACTAAGCGTTCAGCCCTGAAAATAGATTATCTCAATTTGAAACTCAGCCATGGGGGCTGGAGAGGTATCTCTGACCCACTGGATAAGAGCACTTACTACATCTGAATACTGGGTTTAAAACTCCAACATTCATGTAAAGAACAGGTCATAGATGCCTGTACCCAAATGCTATGGTACTCATCATGGACTAAACAAAGGAAGATCCCTGGAGTTTGCTGGCCACCAACCAAGTTCTACCCCAAACTCATGACAATACGGCACAGAGTGATAAAGCAGGACTCCCTTACTGTCATGTCCACATGTACCACACACACACACACACACACACACACACACACACACACACACACAC
>CAJQZJ010000309.1:11240591-11251834 GCA_907164525.1 Lophiomys imhausi | reverse complement strand
TGTGTGTGTGTGTGTGTGTGTGTGTGTGTGTGTGTGTGTGTGTGTGTTGACTTATTTATGAAGTAAACCAAAGACAATGCAGAGAAACAGGAGCACAGCCAGAGAAAAGTGACCTGTATCATGATACACCTGAAATGCTGAAAGAAGCTGAAATGGAATCGGGTGGTGGTGATGCTGTCACACCCTGTGCACAGACCCTGCCTCAGTTAATCACATCCTCATGTCACATCTGCTGTTTTCCAGGGTGGGAAACAATATTCTTTGACTGAGTGATGATTGTGGTCAGTGATTATAATTCAACTGTGACAAGAGTGATTTCACAGCAGCACTGCTGAGACTACATGCAAATGCAAACAAAAAATCAATTAGCAACCACTGCTACAGCCTCACTTGGTAGACAGGGTGGCACTTAGCCTAGGCATTGGCCCTACCAGGACTCTCAGCTAATTTCTTTGACTAGTAGAAATCCTGTTCTAGACCTTGAGCCTGACTTCACGTCAGCCTCACAATGACCTTTCCAGAAACACTGGAGTAAATCCTTCTGGAAGGTAGCCAGACAAAAATGAGAACATAAAGCCACCTTAACAAGCAGCAGGACTGTGGACGAATATTAAAGGCTGTGACTACCCTTCATTGCCCTTCAGATGAGTTAGAAGAAGTATGTCTGAGCTGGTGCCACATGTAAATCATCTCTCTGTGGACAGTACGGCCTGAATTATAATAACTTTTACCCATCGCTATGAGCATTTGCAGACAAATCTAGCTTTAGAAGAAAAAGAGGTAGGGGTGTAAAGTCAGCTCATTGAGTAAACTTCTTGCTGCCTGTGCATGAGGACTTGACTTATTCTTTCCATCACCCAAGTAAAATGTCAAGAATGGAAGCCTATACCTTCAATCCCATGCTGGGGGCGGGGGCAGAAACAAGGCCAGCCTACTGGCCAGCCAGGCTATCTGAAAAGACACTGTTCCAGGTTCAGTGTATTTTTGAGACCCAGCCTCAAAACTAAGGTGTAGAGTGATAAAGAAAGACATCAAGAATCACCCTCTTGCCTTCTCAGACATACACATGGGTGTACACCTGCATGCACAGGTGCACATATATGAGCATAAGTACACACATGCATACAATGTACATGTGCACACATACAAAACTAAAGGAAACTTTCTGTTTGATTTTGTTTTGTTTTTAGAGACAGGGTTTCTCTGTGTAGCTCTGTCTGTCCTGGAACTCACTTTGTAGACCAGGCTTACCTCAAACTCAGAAATCCACCTGTCTCTGCCTCCCAAGTGTTGGGATTAAAGGTGTGCGTCACCACTGCCTGGCTAAGAAACTTTTGAAAAGAGAAGAGGTCATATTTTCATCATCTCGAAGATGTCTGAACCTTCTTTCTCTTAGGCCCTTTTCTTCCCATTTTTTTAAATTTAGGGGCATACACAAAGTCCCAGTAAACTGATCTTGATAAAGGATTGGGGAGAAATGCCACAGGAAGCTTTTATAGTCTATTAGAATTATGAATGAGGCAGAAAACAATGGTTAAAATCCCAGTGTTACCAGATAAGGTCATAGAGGAATTATTTAATCCTTTTAGAAAGTAGAACTCAAAGAGATTTAATACTCCCATTATTACAGTTGTTTGGGAAATTAAATTGTGGATCCCATTAATATGTATTTGTTCAGTTTGATAGCAATAGGTAATCATTGCAAAAAATAATCAGAAAGCAGGTGTGAGTGTGTGTGTGTGTGTGTGTGTGTGTGTGTGTGTGTGTGTGTGTGTGTAGAAGATATAAATCACTCCTGATCCTATAACAGACAAAGAACCCATAGCCGTTCAGTCCTTAACACCTATTGATAGATTGACAGGAATAGAATCATATAATACACACACAGCAGGAAGGCAAATGCAGAACTGTAGAAAGGGAGTCAGAGAGACAGAGTCAATGGGAGAAACAGTAAGACTTTATTTTACCCCAGATCCCAGCATGACAGGAATCCAAAGTAATTGAATGTCAACAAATATCAACACACATTTTAGCATCCAAAATTCTACCCTGTAAGTATAAACATAGTCCATAAATTCATATATGTATGTATTTTAAATGGATAGAAATCACTTTCACTGTAAGGAAGTACACCATGTAACTATGAGGTGCTGTTTCCCTGGGTAAACACTACCTCTAATGAGACACTGGAAAACATCACTGAACTACATACAGAATGTCCATCATACTATCAGCATCCACAGAAGCTTCACAAGGGGCTCATGCCGGGGTGAGTGCTTTTGTTACTGGGTGGTCCCACAGCTCAACTATCTTTTTTTTAAGGTTTTTTTAAATTTATTTTTTATTTCTTCAAGTTACATCTCAATCACAACCCCTCCCTACGCCCCCCTCCAGTCCCACCCTCCCACCCTCTTACCCCTCAATCCCCCATCCTCTTCCCTTTTTTTAAGTTTAAGGTATACCTTTTTTCCCCCAACAGATCCCCCTTTCAGTCCAACAAATGGTTCTTTCTCTTATAACAATAAATACAATACAAAACAACAGAAACAAATAGGCCACAATTATGAGAGTTATATGACAGCATACATTCCCAATGTCCAGTCCATATGTATTTGGCACCTGACTTTAACATTCTACTATCTAACCATCTCCATGAGTTTAAAGTTCTATATCCAACTCAGCTTTCATACTAACTTGCATCACAATTTTAAAAACATCTTTTTAGATCCAGAACACCCTCTTGATTCCTAAGCAACTCAAAATTTAACTATGAGACTCTAGTTATCTATTCTTCAACCACCTCAGAGACCTGAGAGGGATAAATGTATCTGATTATGTAGGAAGTTCAGGGCCCACAGCTTCCAAAACTAAGAAATGACATACCAGTGGCTGCCTGGACAGTTCCCATTTTCTCTCCATACATTACAGCATCAATCTTCAGCCATTTGGCCCCATTTCTCTGACAGACATTGATTGTAAAGCAGGAATTATGAAGGACTTGCCTACCCTCTCTTGGTAGAGCTAGGCTGTCGACTTACCTTTATCACACATGCCACATGTTATAAGCATTGGGCATCGTCAATTGCATTCTTCTTGGTCTCACTCCTTTAGAATCACACACTAATTGGTCTCTCTTGATCATACCATTTGGGTTGTGTAAAGAATGCACGAAATTGAAATGTGGTAAGTCCAGGCAAACCCTACAAGGCCTCTCTTTCTTTGTGCCCCAGCGATATCAGGTTTAGGAAGAAAGAGTTACAAGGGTTACACTAGTGTTTAGGTTTAACTGTCTTGTTTCTCCCCATAAAGTTTTTTTGAGCTTTCAGTTCAAGCACATGTTTTTCAAGGCCTTTACTCAGTACTTGCTCATCTTTGAATGGCATGGGAAAAGAGGAGAGGGATAACTTGAGCTCCCACATATCATGTCCAATCTGCAGCCCACAAACCACATGTGGCCCCAAGTATCTACGAATGTGACCTAATTAAAAATGCAAACTTACTTGCAACATTAAAAAATATTTTCTGTAACTCATGGTTCTCCAGAGTCAAACTTTGTAGATGAAAAAAAGCTTGTTGCTACCCTTTTCCAGGCTGATGTCTTAACTATTGCTGCAAGCTACCTCAGCATGTAGACAACTTCCTGGAGAGGCAAGTCACACTGTCAGGCTGTTAAATAGAATCAATTAACCAATGAAGTTATAATCATCCACAGGGGTTACCTAATTAGGACAAAGAAATGAAGTCCAAAGCAGTTCCTTGGCATTGACCCTGACACAAGTCCAAGAATAATAAAGTCTTAGAAATCAAACACAAGGCTAACTATTTAAGTCATGTGAACATTTACCCAATTAAAATCGTGCTGGATACACAGCTGTCTTCAATTCTGGAAAAGCTATTTGAAATGACAAATGAAGGATGGAAGGAATTAGACAGAGCTGGTTCTGATGTGGCCATTAGGCACTGGACTCACTACACTACAAAAGTCCAGATAGGTGGAAGCCCTTCTGAAATCCCCAGAAGTCGGCTTCAGAATGTAGGAAATGTGTTGTTATTTAGTCCCATAAGTGGATTTTATCAAACTTGTAAAGCCCCCAATATCTTACTTTTGTTTCTTCACATTTTGAACTTAAAAAACAATTAACATTTGACTGCATGAATAATGGCTTTCATATCTTCAATTGGTTAAAAGTATTTGGTAATTAAGTCTTTCAATTCTTTACTTTCTGCATGTGCATATTGAGTAAGATGACTTACAGAAACACCCATCCTATTTAAGTTGACATTAACTCAATTAAGATTGTGAGACTGAATTGTGTAGATCTGGGTGGCAATCTTAAACTGACAGGGAAAGATAGCTGGAGGTTTATCCTGGAGACAGTAATGGCTCATATCCTCTCATTTAATACTCTATACCAACAGACATGAAGGCAACAACTTTTTGAGTAATGATGTAAATGTCTACTTTTAAAGTTCACTTTCTTCTTCCAATCAACCATTCCATGAAGCCTTAACAGCCTTTTGGGGTTAAATATTAATATTAATAAATATTAATAACTCTGGTTTTATGTGAGATTAGAGAAGTTAGTGTGGTTTTTAAACATTCTATAAGAGGGAGAGGAGAGGATGTTAGAGAAGGAAGAGAAGGAAAGGGAACATGAAAGAATTAGAAGACAATGGGGGGTAAGAGGGAACGGTAATGGGAAAAGGGGAAAGGAAGAAGGAAGGGAAGAGGAGAGGAGAGGAGAGGACAGGAGAGGAGAGGAGGATCTAGGCCGGCCTGTAATTCATTATACAACCTAGATTGGCCTTGAACTCTTAACCTTTCTGCTTCTTTCACTTTAGCAATTTCAAAGTATTTTCCATTTTAAGATTTATTTAGCTATTTTATTGTTTATTTATACATTTTACATCCTGATCAAAGCCCACTTCCTCCTCTCCACCAGGTCCTACCCTCTCACCCTCTCTTTCACCCTTCTACTTCTCCTTAGAAAAGGGGAAGCCTTGTATTAGACCAGAGACTTATTCTGCAAGTGAGACCCAATGTGGCCCTTATGCTCATAAAATAAATACACCAAGACCTTCTACTATTTCAATGATTAGGTCTTAGCTGGGAAGACTTTCTACTAACTCACCTAAGATAACCTGACTACCTAGTCCCAACCAGCCACATCTGCCTCCTTCCCTGTCTCTTAGCTAAAAGAGAGTTTCCTCTGTCTCTTCCCAGAGTTTCTTTCTTCTGGAACTCCCACCTTCCTATTCTATTATATTCTATCTCTGCCCAGCTAATTGGCCATTAGCATCTTTTATTATCCAATCAGAGAATGCCTCAAATAAAGCAATAAACAGATCTCAGAGCATTGAGATTAGCATCTGAGAACCATGTATAAGACCTTTCTCCAGCAAATCATCCCCCATCAATCCACCCAGGCTCTGCAAATCACATTAGTACTGAGAGCATCCTGTCACACTGAGGCCAGACAAGGGAGCCCAGTTAGGGTAAAGTGGTCCACAAATAATCAACAGAGTACATGTTAAAGATAGTTCTCACTCCACTTGCTAGGCAATCTACATGAAGACCTATCAGCTACATATGTGTAGGGGACCTAGGTCCAGTCCATACATGCTTTTTTGGTTGATGCTTCAGTCTTTATAACCCCCAGTACCCTAGGTTAATCACTTCTGTTTGTCTTCTTGTGAAGTTCTTGTCCCCTCCCGATCCCTATTCTTCTTCTCACTGGACAAAGACTCCCCAAGCTCCACCTAATGTTTGCCTGTGTGTCTCAGCACATATTTTGATCCACTGCTGTCTGGGGCCTCTCAGATGATAGTTATGCTAGGTTCCTGACTGCAAGCATAGCAGAGTATTATTAATAATGTCAGAAATTGGCTCTCTCTCAAGTTGTATCAGTGATTAGTTGCCCATTCCCCTATCCACTGTTCCATCTTTATGGGTCAAAGGTGGGTTGGTGTCCCCTTCCCTCTACTGGAAGTTCTGCCAGGCTAGCAGGTGGTCACTTCCATCTCCATGACCTCCACTGCTAAGCGTCTCAGCTAGGGTCACCCCCATATCCTCCCAGGAGTATACCCTTTTGCAGGTCTCCCACTTTCTTCAGAGGTGCCTCCTCATCGGGTTCCCTTCTCTCTCCTAGCCCTCTCACTTCTTACCCTGTTCTTACCATACCCTCTCCCACTCAGTTCCCTCTCAACAACCACTTCAGATGTGTATTCTTTTTCCCTTCTCAATGAGATTCAAGCACCCTCCTTTGGACCTTCCTTGTTACTTAGCTTCTTTAAGTCTGTGAATTGTAGGGTGGTTATCCTGTACTATATGGCTAGTTTCCACTTATAAATGAGTATATACCATGTGTAACATTCTGGGTCTGGGTTGCCTCACTCAGGATGATCTTTTCTAGTTCCATCCATTTGCCTGCAAATTTCATAATTTCCTTGTTTTTAATAGCTGAATAGTATTCCACTGTGTAAATGTACCACAGGTTTATTTTTTTAATCCATTCTTCATTGAGGTACATATGGGTTGTTTCTATTTTCTAGCTATTACAAATAAAGCTTCTATGAACCTAGTTGTTATTTTTATGTGCATAACTGTTCTGCCTGCATGTATATCTGTACACCATAAGAATGTGGTGCCTAAGAAAGTTAGAAGAGGGATACAAATCCTCTGAAAGTGCAGTCACAGACAGATGTTAGCTTGCAGGTAGGTGCAGAGATCTTAAACTCAGCCATCTGCAAAAACAACAACTGTTCTTAACTGCTTAGCCATGTGTCCAGTCCCTCTAAATATTTACTTAGAGAGCTAAAATAATGTGGTCATTTAATTATTCAGTTTCACTGGGGTGTGTTTCTCATAAATTTTGTTTTCCTCCTCCTTTGCCTCTTACTTGGGGTCTCTTTTTCCCCACTCACAAATGCATGAGACCTAAAAGTAAGAATAGGACTACAGATGACAGAACAGTAGAAGCTGAGGAAACAGGAGAGAGTGGGGGGGGGGGATAATCAACTACAACAGAATGTGTAAGGAATGTCGTACTAAAACCTAATCTTTTCTAATAAAAGCTAATCAAATGTTAATTTTTAATGAGCTGTTTTCCATCATGTCGTAGCTGGAAAAGCAATGTCTGTATCAAAAATCATGCCAACTTGACAACTGAGAAAATAAGATTAGTAAGAAAAAAGCACTTGCTCAAAGGCACACAGCTAATATGTAAAGCAGATATGATTGGGCCTGAACTTAAACATCTATATAATCCATGCTCCATATCCCCTAGAGAAGCAAACACAGCTTCTATGGTCTAAGATGAAGACTGTAGATAATTTATTAAGAATTAACCTTTCCATAGTTTCCAAGATGCAGAATCCAGGCATAGCGGGAATAAAACATTACGGATATGAAAGGGAGGCTCAGTATATTTGTAAAATGCCTATTTTTATGTCTTCATGATTTATTGCCCAATATCCCAACCTCATCCAAGAGTATGCACTTGGATATCAATTCTGCAAGTTAAAAATCAGACATACACAAATGCACATATACACACAGAGAGACTAGACACACACATGAACAGTTCCTCCACAGAAGGTACTATTAGAGTTTCCATTACTGTGAAGAGATGCCATGACCTTGGCAATTCTTATAATGAAAAACATTTAACTGGGGATAGCTTACAGTTTCGGAGGTTTAGTCTATTATCATCATGGCTGGAAGCATGGTACTGTGCAGGCAGACATGGTGCTGAAAAAGGAGCTGAGAGTTCTATATCTTGACCCACAGGCAACAGAAGGAGAATGCCACACTAGGCCTAGCTTAAGCATATGAGACCTCAAAGCCATCTCCACAGTGACACACTTCCCCCAACAAGGCCACACCTACTCCAACAAGGCCATACCTCCTAATAGTGCCATTTCCTATGGGCCAAGCATTCACACACATGAGTATATAAAGACCATTCTTATTCCAACCACCACAGATACCAAGAAAGCAGAGTTCTCTTTTGTATTTCCTAGACTCACTATGAACAAATAGCAATCCAGTTTCTTGCAACTCACCAGCTGACGACTGTATGAGGCTGCAGGCTGAGATCTCCTTATCCAATGTTTTTATTCACCATGCAAAAGCATATTCTCATTCTTTGTAATAAAAGAATGCAAGAGTTGGAAATCAATCACTCAGAACGTCTTCCATCAGATGAGTCTCAATATTAGAGTGTGTACTGACTATCTTGCCTCTGGTTTATCCAAAAGGCTAATGGAGTAGGGTTTAGGCTGTGTCAGTCATAGGAACAAAAAAGGGAAAGAGGTGAGGCAGGGGCAGTATGGTACAAGATGATAGGCCTGAAGGGAAGATGACTGGGAAGGAAAGAAGGAGAGAGAGGAGTTTTGCACTGAGGAAGGCAGGGAAAGAAGCTGGAAATCACGCAAGGAAGAATAGGTTGTCTGGTACTGATTGGTTTTTTTAATTGCCTAGGGGTGTTCTATACTGCTAACAGTGAGAACCTCTAAAGTAACAAAAGTAGAATATAAGTATGTAAGAAAATGTGAAAGTATAACTTCAGTTCATCATTTATCAGTAACTTAGCCTTTCTAATCTATTGTGCAATTCACAAATGATGCATTTATAATATATAAATAGCCACAGCAAATGATGAGAAGTGATAAGCACCATTAAGAGAATAAATTGAATATTGGAGGGTCTCTGAGTGTGGAGGAAATTGCACCACTGCCCTGGGGTAAAGAGAGAACTTGGAAGACTTTTAGTGAGATGTATCTGTTTCATCCATCCATATATAAGAATATTTATATGAATATTAAATCCAATCAAGTGATTGTAAATTTCAAAGGCCACAAATATTTTTTAAAAATCCAATTTCCTTACAGTTTTTCCTTCCCCCTGCTCTTACCTTCTGACTCAAATATCTACTTCTTTACCAGGTAATAGAAATTGTATCTAGTGCGTTTCCAGATGCATTCAGCCTATTCTAGGGAAATGCAGTCAATTTAGGATTGAGATCAGGAAATTCAGGATTTTTTCCCCTTTCAGGGCTGTGGCTTATGTACTATGAAATAATGGTCCAGGAATGTCACAGGTCTGCAGACACCCTTGCAGATTTCATGGCATCCTGTGAGACATTGCTCATCCCCTTCACTCTCCTCTGCTGATCTCTTGGTGCTTCTCCCTGGATCACGAGAAAAGTTCAGAGTGATGCCTCAATTCCTCTGACTCCCAGAGACAAGTTCCAGATCCACTTCATACCTGTGATTGTGCTCACTCTGTCAAAGGAATGAACGATGGGGATATTGGCTCGTCTTCCTGACTTCACCCAAAACTCAATAGTTTGGCTCATTTCTACCTATAAATTCTTTCTTCAAAGTTGCTGAAGTTTTTGGAAATTGTAGCAGGAAGGGGAAAACAGAGCTCTCTAGAGCCAAAGCTGTGGCTACTTCCTTCTGGGTGTTTCATAACCAGGCCCAGCATCTCTGGACTTCTAGAAATGAGAAGTTCTTACTTCTGTTGACACTACAACTGTGTCCAAATTAACCATTTATTGCACAGGCTTTGACGTTGATGTTGAAAACAACAAAGCATAAGTCAACACTAGAAGGCACACACATTCTGTACCCTTGTCATTTCTCTGAGCTTCATAAATCAGGTCTTTAACTATAAAGCAAGGATTAACTTAGTTCTTTCCTAATAACCTTAGCATTATCAGTAGACCCAGAGCAAAAACAAAAACAAAAAAAAAGAAAATGATAAATTCTACAAGTTATGTTCTCATGTAAAAGAAGATGCATTCAATTTGCAAGTATTCTATGATAAAGTCTGTAGCATTAAATTTTTAACAAAATATGAACACCTATAACTTGTGTAATCATCAAATGCACAAAAAGCAGTTTTAAAAACTTTAAAACAGAGAAGGGGGGACTAGTATTGTGTGGAAATGTTAGGAATTTTACAACAAAATCAGGAAAGCTATTTTCTTCCTTTCTTTCTTTTCTTTTCTTTTTTAGGAAAAAAAGCAAACTGTTCTGATATTTAGAACTTTTGTCTAGTCCATAATTCTGATTCAAGCTGAGGAATACCAGCTCATGGACCACAATGTGATGCTGTGATGAAAAACAGACCTCACGTGGAAAGGAAACGTTTGCATGTGCCCCACCTTTAGCTATCTCATTTAAATATCACTGGTGTTCAGACTATTGAGCAGGGCTGAATTATGCAAAGCACTCCCCAAAGCCTCAGGTCCCCAGTGAGTCTTTCTGAAGACATTTTTATCTCTCTTGTTTAAGCCCTTGTCTTTCATGATTAAATAATTGACCCATTGGTTGCCATGGGGTGCCTTTCCCCTGGGATGTTGTAAAATAGCTGCATGCCTTGGCTGGAAGACCAGGGTAATTTTCTTCAGGGGAAGAACAGAACAGCACATGCTTGAGATGTGACAGAACAAATGTTTGCTAATTTTCTGTTGGGGGATTTTCAGTTTTCCACTTGAGTTGCTGCTGTTGAAATGAGAATTTTCACATTTTCAATATGTCATAATTTATGCAGGAGACATTCAGTAATGACTATAGCTAATGCCAACTGTAAAATTAGCCAAATATCCTTTAGTCCAAAAAAATGAATGCTCAAAACAATTGCTAATTGAGCTGTTTCTATTCCCTTTTTTCAGAGACAGAAGCTCTCATAAAATAGATCCACAGGAAATTGCAGATATTTGTCATGTGTACAGTCTAATATAAGAGTTTCCATGCTGTCTTGCTTCAGAACCAGTACTAAATGCCAACATGGAGGACTTAAGAGATATGGCATACAAAAGGGGAGAAGAAAAAGATACCAGGAATCAGAAATGAATTCATGCCCATGCATGCTGTGTCTGTCTTACTCTACTCATGCCCACGTGAGAGACATCAATTTATCTGTTTAAGACTAGAACAGCAGGAAACAGCATCTGGCAGGGGAATCCCAAAACATGTGAAGTAAGGACTTCACACTTGTGACTCAGAACTCTAATGATTACTTTAAAAAATGTTTACTAAAATAGTATTATTTATTTCTAGAACATAGTTTCCTCCCTCCTCCCCTCTTGGCCCCTCCCTTCATCTCTCCTTCCCTCCCTCTCTCCTTCCCTCCCTCCCTCCCTTCCTCGAATTAATAAGCTTAAAAATATAATAAAAATACAATACAAAATTTTCAAACTATAATTTACCTTACTGGCATGAAAAGAAAATGG
>CAJQZJ010000309.1:11200138-11210441 GCA_907164525.1 Lophiomys imhausi | reverse complement strand
CACACACACACACACACACACACACACACACACACACACACACACACTCACACACACTCACACACACTCACACACACGCACATGTACACATTACACATTGTGCATATTCACATAGGCACACAAATATTTCAAAATACTAATAAGTGTGTGCGTGTGTGTGTGTGTGTGTGTGTGTGTGTGTGTGTGTGTGTGTTGATTGAGTCTGAATCTTCACTTTCTCTCAAAAGTTTATGAACTAAGGGTTTGGACACCAGCCTAATGTACTGTGAAGTGGTGATACACTCTTTGCAAGGTATCTCCCTAGGAAAAGGTTTTAGGGTGTTCTCAAAGAGGTCTGTGGGCTCCTTTTGTGGTGTCTTTTTTTCCATGTTCCAGCCATAAGAAGGGAGATTGTTTCAAACACTGACACCTTGCCTCCCACAGAAAGGGCAACAGGGCCAACCGAATGCATATTGAAATCTCAAATACTCTATATGTCTTTATGAGTTGCTTATCTTGAGCATTGTGAGTATCTGGGGACTAATTAGGACACATCAAGACTGTGTGGGTGAAGAGAATAAATTAAAAGGACGTGGAGGAGAAAGGAAAGTGAGGAACCATGACTAGAAAGGGATCATACAGATTTTCTGTGCCCACAGTGCTGCCCTTACCAAGACCACCTATGTTTCCAAATGTAAAAAAGCTTTGTCTGTTTTCCACACTCTGCTCACAGGGCCCCTGCTTCGCCAAAACACAACACCAGCTTTGTGCATTTTTAAACCAAAGGGGATGTAACTTTGGACATCAGATGGCCAGGCAGTTGTCAAAGGACTTCAGTTCATGTCCTACAGGAAACTTTGACACTTTGAGGTGGTTAAAGTCTCCATTCAACTTGTCACATGGAGCTGTTTTGAAGCCTTTAAGTACAATAACCTCTCTTACCACAAGCAATTTTCCAAAGGCCTCTGTGTTGAAACACTCACATGGACAAGCTGCTGTACGTGCCCATTAGTATTCACACCTGAAATGCACCCCCCCCTCCCATACTAAAGAACCAAAAAGAAAAAGCATGAACTACCACCACAAGTAAAAAAACAGCAAAATACATCATGGAGTTCAAAAGGCAGAGCTGAACATGATGATCCCATTTCATGCTGCATCAATACCTCTCTATAATTTTATATGTGAATGAAGCTCCAGAATTCAGAAATACACGGGTGTCCAAGCAGGTAAATCTCTTTCATTCATCAGGAGCAGGAGTATATGTCTGATGCTCAGGACCTTGTCTAGAGATTTAGGCCCAGGGGAGAATGTAGGGGAGGGAGGAGGAGACTGACTCACACATCGCAGTATCACAGCTGGAAGGCCTAGTTAAACATGACTCAATTCCATTTCGCCATTACAGGTGAATCTCAGTCGATGTTTAAATCGCTAGTCTTTCACACAAGCAAGAAAATCAATTATTCGTGCATTGATTTCTACCGTTATCTCCTGGAGAACTCAGGATGTGACTTTTAATAACAATCATAGAGGCAGCAATATGATCATGGGCCAGTAGCCCTGGTACTCTCCCATTTGGTAGATTTAATGAAACAGTCCAGCATATTGATGTTCCTCTCCAGCATCAATTTTTCCAGCTATTGAATTTCACCCTTTCTCTGCCCTCCCACTTCTTCAAATTTTGAAGGTCATTTTCAATTTCAATCCGGTTTCCAAGGCATTAGCTACCACATCCAACTCTCTGTCAATGGGATATTTAATAAGTGCTCTGATTCCACTATCCAAGAAATTAATGAAATTTCTGAGTCCCACAATAAAAGTTGTTTCGGAGACTTTCATCTCAACTTCAAATCACAATGACCCACTGACAAATACTCTCAATCTGAGTCAGCTGTGTATTTAACAGTAAAATGAGCTAAACACCATTTTTGGTCATTTTCTTGATGAATGTGGCAAGGAAGAATGGATTTTAAATGCTCTGGGAGGTATAAGGAAAGGTTGAGATGCATTCATTCACCCTGCTCTGACAAAGCGAAGAATAGTAACCATCTCAGGTAGCATACTTACCCTTTCAGGGTTGTTTTCAGTTGTTACTTCTAAAGTCTTTGAATTCTTACAAGTTCTCTGAGCCACCTTTCTTAACATGAGTTTGGAGTCAAACTCATTGGATGGAAAATCCTATCTCTCTACTAGCTGAGGATATGAAAAACAAAAGACCAGATTTTGTTTTGTTTTCTTTTTGTTTTTAACCCCCTGAGTACTAAGGCCCTTATGTGTAACAGGGACATAATTCTTACAAGTTTTGTTTGTTTGTTTGGGGTATTTTGAGACAGGATTTCTCTGTGTAGTCCCTGAATGTCCTGGAACTCACACTATAGACTAGGCTGGCTTCAAACACCTGCCTCTGCCTCCTGAGTGCTGGAATTAAAGGCATATACCACCACCTGGCAATTCTAAGAACCGTTTAGACTGTTTTCAAGGACTGACAATGTTGCTTTACTTGAGTTTAAACTCAATAAAAACACTGCTGTCTCGAATCCAGGGACAACTGGACAACAGAAACCTCAGCAGAAAACAGATCAGACACCAAAGAAGATGAGTGGCCCAGATGATCCAGCCTTGCAGACTTCCTCAATAGCAGTTTCCTCAAAAGTCTACAACCACAACAACTCAAAATCGCTAAGATCGTTCAGCTCCACAGACTACTCCAGCCAGATCTTCAGTAAAGCTCTGAAGATCAGCTTCTGTCTATGAGCTTCTTAGGACATCTAAATAGCTGAGCACAAAAGAACTGAACATCAAATGATTCTATTAACATTTTTAACCATTTTTCCATTCTAATTTGGGCCCCAAACAGGTTTACTACGTCCCAAATCAGCAGGAAGTCATTTTAAGGGAACTGTCCAGGCAGTCATTGGTATGTTCTTTCTTAGTTTTGGAAGCTGCAGGCCCTGCACTTCCTATATAAGCAAATACATTTATCCCTCTCAGGTCTCTCAGGTGGTTGAAGAATAGACAGCTAGAGTCTCATAGTTAAATTTTGAATTGTTTAGGAATCAAGAGGGTGTTATAGATCTAAGAAG
The DNA here is from genome assembly GCA_907164525.1 of Lophiomys imhausi. Lineage (NCBI taxonomy): Eukaryota > Metazoa > Chordata > Mammalia > Rodentia > Muridae > Lophiomys > Lophiomys imhausi. Next base: position 11,207,379 of record CAJQZJ010000309.1, on the reverse strand, counting down.
ATACTCTTAAAAGTGTGTTGCAAGATAGTATGAATGTTGAGTCACTTATAGACCTTTAAACTCATGGAGTTGGTTAGATAGTAGAATGTTAAAGTCAGGGGCCAAATATGTATAAACTAGACATTGGGAAGGTATACTGGGCCATTTAACTCTCATAAATGTGGCATATTTATATCTATTGTTTTGTATAATACTTACTGTTATAAGAGAAGGAACCATCTGTTGGACTGAAAGGGGAAACTTCTGGGGGGAAGAGGGTGGAAGGGCGGGATACGAAGGGGGAATAGGGAGGGGTTTGTTACTGAGATGTAACTTGAAGAAAAAAAAAATAAAGTATTTAAAAAAAAAAAAAAGAGAACAACGTCCCATCCCCAGAAGGTGGGGAGGGTGTCCCCCCCCCCTTTGGTTATTTGATAGATAATAGAAAATTTTGTTATTTAGGGGAAAAGACTACAAGCTGTTAAATGGTCTTGTTAAATGGGTTTTGGAGGTTAGACCCAGGGACTTCTCTCTTTTTCTTTTCTGTATCCTTCTTTCTCTCCTATGTAGGAGTGAACAGACTTGAGAAAAATGGGACATAGACATAGTATAGGAAAGATCAAGAAAAAAGGACAGATTATTGAATATGGCCTTATACCTTTGTATACTGATAAAAATTAATATTTTATTTGGCTAAATTGGTTTTGATCATTGTATATTAATGCAAAATTAAGATTGTATAGGGCTACATCGGTATTGATCTTTGTATATTGATACAAAATTAAGATTATATTTGGCCACATTGGTATTGATCTTTGTATATTGATACAAAATTAAGGGTAACACTTCTTAAAGGTATTGTTCCTAGTAATGCTTAAAAATGAAATGTCAAGTTTTGGCCTCTTGCTACCAACTGACATAAACTGTTTAGGATAATTAAGAAATGGAAACTAATAGTCATGAAAATATGTCATTTTGTTAGTTACTATGACAGCCTATCACAGTTATTTTCTAAGCTACTCAGAAATCAAGTTGCTAAGAGACAAGCAATATTTGCTTATCTAAATATAAGAGATAGATAGGGCATCTTCAAAAACCTCAAGAGATCTGCAGAATATGGCATTCAAAGATGTTTTCTTAACTTAAGATTTTTTGATATCGAGACACGTCAGCTCCTGACAGCACGCCCTATTCTACTCCAAGTAGAAGATGAGCATCGAAGAATCTCCAGTGGGATATGATTGAATTGGTGGTAAGCCTTTCTCTTGGCAAGAAAAACCCCTTGCTTCAACTGTAGACAGACTTCTGTCCAAAAAGGACAAAACTTGGAAGCAGATAAGTCGACAGCCTAACTCTGCCAAGACAGGGTAGGTAAGTCCTTCATAATTCCTGCTCTACAATCAATGTCTGTCAGAGAAACGGGGCCAAATGGCTGAAGATTGATGCTGTAATGTATGGAGAGAAAATGGGAACTGTCCAGGCAGCCACTGGTATGTCTATTCTTAGTTTTGGAAGCTGAAGGCCCTGCACTTCCTATATAATCAGATATATTTATCCCTCTCAGGTCTCTGAGGTGGTTGAAGACGAGATAGCTAGAGTCTCATAGTTAAATTTTGAGCTGTTTAGGAATCAAGACGGTGTTCTGGATCTAAGAAGATATTTTTTAAATTGTGAGGCAAGTTAGTATGAAAACTGAGTTAGAGATATAGAACTTTAAACTCATGGAGATGGTTAGATAGTAGAATGTTAAAGTCAGGTGCCAAATACATATGGACTGGACATTGGGAATGTAGGCTAAGCCATATAACTCTTATAATTGTGGCCTATTTATTTCTGTTGTTTTGTATTTTATTTATAGTTATAAGAAAAAGAACCATTTTTTTGGACTGAAAGGGAGAGCTGTTGGGGGGAAAAAGATACCTTAAACTAAAAAAAAAAAAAAAAGAAGGGAAGAGGTTGGGGTGTTGAGGGGGAGGAGGGTGGAAGGGTGGAATTGGAGGGGGGAAAAGGGAGGGGATTGTGATTGAGATATAACTTGAAGAAATAAAAAATAAATTATTAAAAATTAAAACAAAAAGAAAAGTTGATTCGATACTATAAAATCTCTCTGAGGTCAAGTGATAACTTTGAGCACTTGCATAACAAATGAGGGAATTTGGAGCTGCACCCTTGTCCCCAGAATTTCACACATCTGCACCCTTTCTGGTTGATTTCTTACACCCTGGGGTGGGGAGAGTCCAGGACAATAGTTCAGGCTTGTCTTGTAGTCATTTAGGAAGTGTTTGTATATGGTACATGTTAATTATGGGTCTCAGAAAAACTACCCTCACCTCCTCAAGCCTGTTTACCCTTCTGAAAGGGTACATTGTAATAGAATACAGGTCTCAGTTTTTAGGACTCCTATTTTGGGCTACCCAAGATTGGAGTCCTTGCAGCACTTAGCAAAGGATTATTCTATTGTGGCTATACACGTTGAATATCTGTAATCCAAAAAGCTTGAGACAAGAAATGTTTCACATTTTGAGTTACCGTGGATTTAGATATTTTCATGTAGATATTGTAGATGTTAAGAAGCACTGAAAGCAAGGCCAAAGACAAAGAACAAAATCCACTTATGTCTCACATACATCTTATACACATACCCCAAAGGTAATTGTATATGTTTTTAAATTTTTAATTCTATTTTTGTTTTGTTACATATGTATAGATGTGATATGTTCAGACATGCTTGCCCTAGCATGCCTGTGTTGATCTCTCTAGACTCCAGAACAACTTCAGGCTCCTTTATGGTTGAGCCATCTTGCTGGCCTCTGTGTGTACATGCACATGCGTGCGTGCGTGCGTGCGTGCGTGCGTGCGTGCGTGTGTGTGTGTGTGTGTTCAATGGCTTCTTAGTTACAGTTACTGTTACTGTGACTAAATATCATAAACAAAAGCAACTTGAAGAGGAAAGGAAAGAGTTTGCTTGGTTTACATATCCCAACTCACAGTCCACTGAGGGAACCCAATGCAGGAACACAAATTGGGTAGGAATCGAGACGCAGGAGTTGATGTGGAAGCCACAGAGGACTGTTCTCCCCTACCTCTCCACAAAACCTATCCACTCCTTCACCTACTCAATTTTATGTTCATATATACATATATATGAACATATGTATATCCATTTCTATCTCACCTTTCTCTTTCAAAAAACAACCCCCCCAAATGGACTTTTCAGACTAAAGATGGACATCTGTTCTACTGGTTTCTTGCCCACAGCCCATTTCTTATTATCTACACTTCCCTCCTTCTTCTTGTTTATATGGTACCTTCCTGAAAGGTGGACCAGACTAGTTTTCCTCAGTTTTGAAGACTGATCCTATTATGTGTATCACATAATAAACACCAGTAAAAATATGTTGGCTGTGTGAGAGATGAGCAAATGAAGGTGTACCTCTTTGATTACTGCCATAATTTGAATCAGACCTGGGGTAGCTGTTCACTGATCCTACCTATACTGACAACAGCAGCACTTCTTCTGTCTGCTTTAAAACACTTTCTGATTCTCCAATAGTTTCACATGAGCATATGTTGGGGCTACCTCTGTACCATGGTTTATTTTATGAAATATTGCAAATTCTCACATAAAAATAATCCAAAGTGTCAAACTCTCATCTGAGCTTTACTGAAGAAAAGAATGAATAATCATCCTTAGGGGGATCCAAGAGTATGGATGCAAATACCTATGCCTCAAATGTACCAGATGACTTTGAAGAACCATATCATATTCCAAGGACATGGTCACATGCATAAAGACACCTCATTGTTTGTCATGATTGTGATAAGTGACCTAAGTGCAAATAAAATATGAGTACATGAATTATGTACAAGGATTATGTCAATTCTAAACTAGCTGTTGAAAGTTAAAATGTCGATGTGATGGCTAACACTCCATGCACAAGCCTGACAACTCAATCCTCTGAACCATATAAAGGTAGAAGGAGAGATCAGACTGCACAGTGTTATTCTCTGACATTCACAGGCACATCATGGCACAGACATTCACACAGAAAATTAATTAAAATCTATAACAATGTACAGTAAGATATATGAAGATATTTTCAGATATGTGGTTAAATGGGGAAATCCAGTGACAAGTTCTAGTTAGTAAACACTAAAGTAAATTTGAAAACAGCCCTATGGACAGAGTAACAGCAGAGATCACAGAATTGTGGAAGGTATGAAATAAAAATTGTGTGTGTTTCTAAAAGTCAATCTCTATAGTTTAAGGTGGCCCTGGAGAAGCCCCAAAAGTAGATGAAGCTTAGTGTAAAACCCATAAATGCCCAAGCAAGCTACCTAACTATGAAAAAGAATATCCATACATTCAGAAAAAAAACCCACCATGATCATATTAGATGCTGAAAAAGTCTTTGACAAAATCCAGTACCCCTTCATGTTAAAAAGTATTGTAGAAAAAATATTTAAATAAAAATAATTTCTTTTCAGAACATCTCCAGTCCCACTGCCCAACAAGTAAGGTGATCCTCCACAAACTGGGAACTTACCCTGTGGAAAAACTGACTCAAAACTACGCTAGAAATTAGGAAGGTTAGGATACCATTCTAAAAGTGTGTGAGTTAAATCTGATCTGTGGGCTCCCAAACTCACTCCATCACTTCCCACAATCCTCAAGTCTCCAGTTCTGTTTAGTTTAGTTCCAGGACTTTTCTCTGCAGTAGCTCCTTCGATATTCCTTTGTTTGTCAAACTTCACGTTTAAGCAAAATTATCTAAGAAAATATTTCACCCATTGAAGAAAAACAAGTGTTATAATCATTTAATAAAACTCTCTAAAAGCAATCGTTTCATCACTGTGAAGGTTGATAGCTTTTCTGGGGCCGAGTCTACAGAATCTCTACCTAAAAACAATATTCTTGATGGTGTTATTGTTGTTGTTGTTGTTGGTGGTGGTCTAGCTTAGTGCCTGGAGCCATCTCTCTATCCTCTGAGCCTATTCTTGATATTAATTTTTTCATTATGTCCTTCAGCAGCAAAACAACACTTCTTAGAATAAAGTCCATAATTTATAATTCTCAAAAATCCTCATCTGTTTTTTTCCCCTGTTGTGTTGCATTGAAATCATTGTATAGGGAGACTTTACTGTAAAGGTTCTCACTGTGAGACTAGTGAGGCTTATTCTCTCCCAAATTCTTAACCAATTTGTGAATCAGGAACTTGACAGACCTTTAAAATTAGACATTCGCAGCCTGCCCAAAACACTTTGTGGACCTACCACCTACTAGTAGTACCACCCTAAGGACTAATCCTTTAACTCATAGGTCTTTGTAGAACATCCAATATCCAGAATATTGTGGTACCTGTAATACAGGCATTTTAATGTTATCTTCACTTTCATAGCTGAGAAAACCCAGGTGTGTAGGGATGTAGTCACTTGCTCAAGCATATAATCCCACACTCTAACTTCCCACAATACATTTCCCTATCATGATCTTTCATCTTCTAAACTACAAAGATTGCTCTCAACTTTGAAAAGGTTTGACCTAAACATTCTCACTGTTTTGACATTTCAGATCTTAGTGAAATGAGTCAAACTTCACGAGTTGAATTTGCATGTAGATTTCTTAGAAAGTTCCCCAGGGAAACAGCTCCATCTGTAAGTAGGAGGAACAAGACACATGATGACAGTCTAATGGGAAGCGCCTGACAGGCCGGAAAACCCTCAACTGATTCTTCTTGACTTGTGGCTTGACTGGAGGCCAGGAGCTGCACCTTTGAGCTCACTGGTCAATGTTCTGCCTATTTTTGCTTTAATAAATAGTCATTATCTTGATTTCCTCAAAATATAGAAAGGGCATTTTGAGGACAGTGAGTAAAATTCCTCATGATTCTTAGAATATTTTAACTAGACAAAAACCAAGAGACTTGTCTCTCTCTCTCTCTCTCTCTCTGTCTCTCTCTCTCTCTCTCTGTCTCTCTCTGTCTCTTCCTCTCTCTAGTAAAAACTGAAGATGATGTCAAGCTAACGGCAGCTTCCCTGAGAGGCTCTTTTCCTGACACAGGACTGATAGTATGGACACTGGAAGATGGTTAAGTATTCAGTATGTGAACATACGTGGAATGGGGTACAGGAAGAATTCCACTGCACACCACAGTGAATGTATTCAGTGATTTTTCTATGACAGAGGCTAGAAGATGTTTTCTATACAAAGTATGATAGCTTGTTAGGTTGTAAGGACCATCTAAAGTCTATTATTTCTACTTACCTTCCACAGTGACATGCAGGCAGCTATGGACAATTGTGGGGGTGAGCACTGCTCTGGTCTTAACAATACCATAGACACTACTAGAAGGTGAATCAAATTTTCTTTCAAGTCACAGTTTGCAAAACTCTGATTTTGAGTTTTTGATGAGTGAAAATGAGACGGGCTAGAATAAGTTTCAGTAGTCTTCTAAGCTGTTAGAGTTGAACAAAAAATATTTATTGAAATGTGGACAAAGTCTTCTTTCATTCTTCAAACACAAAAATCTTTCATTGACTTTTAGATTTCTCCAGATGTTTTCTTTTTATAATTTATTATTTACTTCTTCAAGTTACATCTCAATCACAATCCCCTCCCTACTCCCCTCTACAGTCCCACCCTCCCACCCTCTTCCCTCTCAATCCTCCCATCCTCTTCCCTTTATCCCTCTCAGGTCTCTGAGGTGGTTGAAGAATAGATAGTTAGAGTCTCATAGTTAAATTTTGAGTTGTTTAGGAATCAAGAGGGTGTTCTGGATCCAGATGTTTTCTAAGGAGCATGAACTGACTACAGAGCCAGTGTCAGAACTGGATGGCTCCTTCTTCAGCCCTCTGTCAGCAGCTCCTCGAAGCTGTTGTCTGATTTCCCCCTTAACCAACTGCCTGTGGCCTCAAAAAACAATTTTCGGGGCTTTTTAAAGCCCTTGGGGTAATACCCTGCCAAGTGAAGAGAAGATGCGATAATTGTGGGCCTAACCTTGAACTCATCATGGTGATGTCAGTAAGAGGTGGTGAAACATCAGGCTATGAGGAGGAAAGGAAGCCCTGGGCCTTGAGTGTAAAGTACAGCTAGTAAATAAATGCTACTGTCAGGGATAGATTTGTTTTGAAGACTTTCCCTGAGCTTTGGTCTCCTTGAACATTCAAATATACTCCATAACAGGCATAACATGGACACACACACACACACACACACACACACACACACACGCAATGTATATATATATATATATATATATATA